>MCFE01000526.1:0-61909 GCA_002104905.1 Basidiobolus meristosporus CBS 931.73 | reverse complement strand
GCTTGTTGCACCCAACCCAACTTTGTATTACTTAACTCATATAGTTTGAATCAAAAAATATTATGACCTCCTGCTTACTAGCCTTGATAACGCACACACCTGCTGCAATTGACATACTTCTATCACCCCAACTTTACGACTTTTTAGTGTGATACTTGCAAAGTTGCCATATACCTTGTATTGCTGGTAACATATATATCTTGCAAACATATGCTTGGTTGTTGCCACTTCTGCCATGAATACCTCCTGAATATCTGCAAAGGACTTCTTGGTATTTAGCCAATATATTCCTTCTCCATGCTGGATTCTAGTCCCCCTTATAGGTGAATTCTGGCTCTTGTTTATGTGAATTCTGTATTGAATGGTGTAGAAATTGGCCTGTGACCAAGAGAAATTCAGTATACCTTGGTAAAGGTTTCTTGATAAAAATTAGTTGCTTGTTGCACCTAACTCAACCTTGCATTACTTAACTGATTACCTATGCATTGGGGCTGCTTAGCCTTTTAATGCCATAGGCATAGGTGTCTTCACATCCATATCTGTCCTCAGTATTTTCCAACTCTTCCTGGCTGTCCTCCATGTGCTAACTCATCACATCCATGATACACTTGAAGGTAATATTGTGGATGAGATTAGCATATGGAAGTACCTGCAACTTGACTTGTCTTCCTTTCTCCCCACACACCCTCACTACAGGAAATTCCAAAAAGGTGAAGCAAGGTCCAATATTCTCAACACAACCTGCAAGATGGAGTAGCAAATGGACACAGTAGCGGCAGAGATCCACATGTTCAACTTTATGTTTGTAGTATAGTTGCTCAAATCCCATCACAAACTCTATGCACATAAGCTGTAGATGTATCAAGTTGGCTTTGGTAATCCGCTTCTGGATATATATTCCTACAATGTCCACATATGACACCCATTGCTTCCAATGTGCTCTTGGTAGAAATGGCTTCAGAAGGTCACTTGAATAAATACATATCTAGTTCATCCAGTCTATGAGCTTGTATTGTTGCATAAGCATATGAATATTGATTGGAGCCCATGAGAAGTACTTAGGGTAGCAGATACTCTGTAATATCTTGCCAATTCTTTCAAACTTCTCTGGTATCTGAAAGGGCTCATTTTTCTTGAAATGCCCCATGTACAACTTGGTCATCTGCATAGGGATATTGTTGAAAAGCAAATGCATTGCTCCCAGTGGAAAGCTTTTGCTCCAACAAATACCCTCAATTTTAAGTATCTCCAGTCTCTAGTTAATCCCATATTCTGGCAAATGGCTTATAGCTTGCCAACTTTGCTGCAATTGCATGCTGACTTCTGTACATTCTCTGTGTGGAAAGATGATGTTCTTAGTGTTGGTGTTTGGTGAGTAATATTGTGTGTGAGTTATGGAGTATGTCCCCTGAATTTCACACATTTGACAGTAATACCATCCATGGTGCCCAGAAAAGCCAGCTATCTTGCTGATGGCTGGAGTATCTCCAATGCTGATAATAATAGGTACTTTTATACAACAACCATTTACTATTATCCTGCTGGAAAGCACACAAAATTCAGCCAGCAATGGATATAGGTAGCTTTCCAGGTTGGACAGTGATTTAGGCCCATATACCAGTGAGACTACCATCAGATTTTAGCTCTGATACCATAAGATAGGCAGCAGATTCAGGTGGTTGAGAGTCAATGGCCAGCTGGATTTGCTGGTAGAGTACTTGTTTATGAGAATCCATCAAGTGTCAAGGCAAAGGCATGGTCATACATACCTTCAAAGTAGCCCTTGCCTCTTAGCTCTTTGTAATGTTTGCCATCAATTATATCTGATGTGCTTGTGCTGGATTGATACTGAGTGCAGTACTTTATAGCTTCACAATATTTGTTGGACTGCATGAGCCACTTTAGATGGGGTATTACCAGAATATACCTTGAGTGTGAACAATGTTTTTCCCCAATGGTGGTGGATTCCTAACAAGTTGGACACCTTGCAATGGTGGCATTTTCTGATGTGAGCACCATGCAACTGTTACCACATTCTGGTATCAGGATGGTCTCTGGGTCATATGTTGCCAGCCACATGATAGCTTTCCATTTATACCATGTACATGGTAAGTTGCATCCTGTGATGATTTTGGCAAGAACTAGCAGTAAATCCTCAAAGCCCCCATTACTGATATTAGTGAAAATGCACCGCTTCTCTGGCCACAACATCACATCTTTTGCCAGCACATAGATTACTGGGCTGACTTGGCTCCATAAAGTATCCTTGGCATTTGTTTCAACTGGTGCTGTCTCAAAGCATATAGGGATTTGGCCAGGCTCATATGTGGTACTGTTGTTAGGGAAGATAGGCTCACAATCCATCAGTGAGCCTGCTTCTTCAGAGCTATCACTCTAAGTGCTATATTCAGAAGATGGAGGCAAGCCTAAAGGCATCATAAACTCCCCTGACTCAGTTTGCTCAAGGTGACAAGTACAGCCAGCTGCTGTTATAGAAGTATCAAGTGGTCAGCAAGATATTGTTGATACAGTGGTGACTGGTGGATGGTCCAATATGAACTGTGTGGCAAAAACTGGCCATGATCCTTGTAAAACTTCCTATGCTGTCTGTGTGCTTCATGGTTGAGAGGATTGCTACAATAACCACATGGTCTTTTTTCTCTTCTCTTGGAGTGTTGAGTCAAAGTAGTCTTTTCTATGGGGCAATAAGTTTAACCTTCAACAATGTAATGCTATTATATCACTTTTTTGTCAGTACTCACTTGAACTTAAGGCAGTCTTGTACTTGAGACATTGTACCTACATGAATGTAAGATTCAATGATAACCTGCCATAGTAAGCATTATAAACAAAGTTGTGGCACTACTTATACATATATATGTAACACCATTTCCCCTTTGATTTGACTCACTTCCATATATAAGCTGCTAAAAAATAAAGCAAAGTCACCCGGTTCCCAACCAAACTACACCACAGACAGCAGCAGAAGAACAGTTGGATAACAGCTTGCTTTGACATTCAGTGCAACAAGCAGGGCTACAACCAAAAAAGGCCCTGTGGATAGTGTGCCCACTGAAGGGAATAATGCAGACTCCTCAGGCTCTCAGTCAAGTAGGCAATTGGGATTCTCTGCGGAGCTGCAAGCTGACCATATTGCTGAGGCAGACAATAATGTAGCAAAAGCAGTTCCCTCAGTTGAAGACCAGCAAGTGGCCATCATAACATCACCACCACCTGTATTAGCAAGTATGTTGTCAGCTCATACCAAAGCATTAACAAGGCAATTAGGTGCAGTGGCTGATAGGATAGATGCAATGGCCCAGAGAAATCAGGAAATAGTCCAGAAACAGGATGAGCAGATAAAAGGTGTACAGCAATCAATATCCCAGGTAGAGAAAGCAGTATCTTTGCTGCAAAGAAGAAACTCAAGTAGCTCAATATTGCAGCCAAGAATTGAGCCATTTCTGGATGTAACAGCAAAGGAACACCATGCAGTCTTTGAAGCACAACAACAGTGCCCAAAGATAAAGCCCACAGAAAACCTTTTGCAACATGGGAGGGAGAAAATGTAGTATTTATACCAGAGCCTAAAAATCAAAAGACACTGAATATCCATGAAGCCATTGAGTGCAATGATAAAGAGTGGGCTAATATTCAACAAGCCATTAGAAGTCTAGCACGCCAACACCTTAAGGCTGGCATTCCATGGGACCATCAGGAACTCAAGGCCAAGCAGAATGCACTTGAACTGCTCCATGAGCATTATCCTGGATTCAAACAAGCAAATGGTTATTGGGCCAGCATTGGTACGCTAAGAAAGTATCTCAAGAATAGCATAAGCTATCAAAGGCACAAGAACAAGGGTTCAATGGCTAAAAACCAGCAGCTTCCTCAAGAACCCATTACAAATAGGGCCAAAAGCTCCAAACAATTGTCAAAGAGGCATCAGGTAGCTTGAAGAGTGCTGATAAGGGGAAAGCAGGCAGACATAGGTGCACCAGCACAGCATTTACCAAGGAAAAGTGTGGTTCTATTCAAGGAGCACTCAGTCATAGTATCAGTGAAGGACCTGGCAGTGATAAAAACAAGCAACTACCTCAGGTGCCCATCACAGTGTGGGCTGAGAACTTGAAGCAAGTGGAAAAGAAGCATCAGGTTGCCTGTGTTGTAAGAGTCTTGGAGATATTGGAAGTGATTTGGAGAACAAGTAGATTATGTGGTTTTCACTTAATGATTTATTGAATGTAAAAGTAGTATTTATACTTTTACATGGTCTTGGCATTACAAACACGTAGAATAGGTTAAGGAAGGTCCCAAGAACATGTGTGCAAAGTTTGGGGCTGTTTGGACAACTTTGAGAATTTTCATGTTCTGGGTACCTGGTATTTTGGTGAAAATATTCTAAGTAAATCCCAACAAGGAATTTGGTCTGTATTCTCTAGGATTTGAAGGTGGTGATCTAAGTAACTAAGTTAGGTGAATATTTAGGTGGAAAATACGAATTTTTTACAACACTCCCACTAAGCTAAATGTTCATACTGACTAGTCCTAATTTTGACCTAAGATATTCAAACTTGTCTCTAGCTAATGGTTTGGTAAATATGTCTGCAATCATTTCATCTGTAGGACAGTAAACTAAGCTAACTAAGTTATTCTCTATAGCTTCACGTATGAAATGATGTCTAATATCTATGTGCTTGGTTCTAGCATGAAAAGTTGGATTTCTACCTAATTGTATACATCCTTGATTATCTTGAAATAAAGTAATAGGCGTTTTTTGACATAGGCCTAAATCTGTAAAGAGCTTTCTTAACCACATTGCTTCTTTTGTAGCTTCACAGGCTGCCATATACTCTGCCTCTGTAGTAGAAAGTGCTACGGTTGGTTGCTTTCTTGAATTCCATGAAATGGCTCCTTTACAGTAAAGAAAGGTGTATCCTGTGGTGGATCTTCTGTCTTCTAAATTTAGTCCCCAATCAGCATCAGAGTATCCCACAAGATCCTGTTCTGAATCCTTATAAGTGTATCTTAAGCACATATCAGCAGTTCCTTTTAGGTATCTAAAAATCCGCTTAACTGCTGCAATATGATCAGATCCATAATTCTGATTATGTTGGCTGACAACTCCCACTGAATATGAGATATCTGGACGTGTTCCAAGCATGATATACATCAGACTGCCGACCATAGATTGATAAGGAAAGTCAGGGCTTTCAGATGGCACCAAGCTCTCTTGATTTGGTTGAGTTTTGACCAAGTTAAGGTTTGTCTCCATTGGGGTAGCTGCCGGTTTACAGTCTTCCATTTTGTACTTCTTTAGTATATCTTGAATATACTTGGATTGGCTTAGGGTAATAGTCTGGGTACTTCTGTCTATGGAGAACTTAATCCCTAAGTAGTAACTGAGTTCTCCTAGATTGGACATCTTGAACTCCTTAGATAGGCTGGATTTAGTCTCTTCCAATGTGTCTAGGTTATTGGCGGCTATAATAAGATCATCCACATATAGAGCTAATAGGACTGGATTTGATCTATCTGGCTTATAGTATATACTATAGTCAGCATTACTCCTTTTGAAACTCAAAGATTCCAAATAAGAATCTATCTTGCAATTCCAGGCTCTCGGTGATTGTTTGAGACCATATAGTGACTTTTTAAGCTTGCAGACCAAATGGGGGTTATCTTGGTCAACAAACCCATCAGGCTGGTCCATATACACGTCCTCATCAAGTTCTCCATTCAAAAATGCAGTTTTTACATCCATTTGATGAATAAAAAACTTATATTTGGCTGCAATAGCCAATATTAATCTGATGGAATTAAACTTGGCTACCGGTGCAAAGGTCTCAGTATAGTCAAGTCCTTTTGTTTGAGAGTATCCTTTGGCTACAAGTCTTGCTTTGTATCTTTCAATTGTACCATCAGCCTTGTATTTTGTCTTGAAGACCCATCTGCATCCAATTGATTTTTGGTTGATTGGTAATTTGACTAAGTCCCAAGTTTGATTTTCCATCAGTGCCTGATATTCCTCAGTCATTGCAGATCTCCAAAACTTTGTCTGAGGGCTATTTAGGGCCTCTTTTACAGTCTGGGGTTCATCAACATGGACTGAATAGGCATAGGCTAAGTTTGTACCCTCATTGATATAGTAATTTGGGCTATTTCTTGTCCAATTGGATCTCCGGGCATTTGATACTGGAATGATCACTTCTGGGATATTCCTGGGCACTGATTCTGGCTGAACCATGGTTGTAGAGTCCTCTGGAGTGAAAAAATTTTCATTGTTTTGCTCTGATTCAATCCTGACAATTGGTGGACTTGAGATCAAATTTTCGTCATCATCTGATGTCATTTTTTGTGAAAATTTTGAATTTTCATCAAACAACACATCCCTGGACTTGATCAGCTTCTTTGCTTCGGTATTGTAGAGTCTGTATGCCTTACTCTCATTGCAGTAGCCCAAAAATATGCATTTTACACTTCTTGGCTCAAATTTTGACTGATTTCCGGCCAGTTTTTTGGCATATGCTGTACACCCAAATATTCTTAGATGTTCTGCACTTGGTCTGTATCCATACCATGCTTCAAATGGAGTAGAATCACGAAGTATTCTGTTATAACTCCTATTTTTAAGATATACAGCAGTGGCAACTGATTCCGCCCAAAAATCATAGGATAATTTTTGATCATGGATCATAGATCTTGCCATATCAATTATTGATCTGTTAGCTCGTTCTGCTACTCCATTTTGCTGTGGGGAGTATGGTACAGTAGTCTCTTGCTTTATCCCATGAATTTTGCAGAAGTGGATGAAGAGTTTTGAGGTATATTCTCCACCATTGTCAGAGCGTATTTTCTTGATTTTTTCACCAGTTTCTCTCTCCACCATGGCTTTAAACTCCCTGAGCTTAGACAGAGCTTCTTCCTTTCTCTCCATGAAGTAGACCCATGTGTATCTTGTATAATCATCAATAAAAGTGATTAAATACTTCATCCCGCCTAAGGATAAATTTTGCATAGGTCCACACAGATCTGAGTGAATTAGATCTAATTTTTTCTTAGTTTTGATTAACCCAGAGCTCTTGAACGGTTGTCTGGCTTGTTTCCCATATATGCAAGCTTCACAGTGCTCCAAAATAGCTGGGGGATCAATTTTCACTCCAGAAATTAGCTGATCTTTGATCATTTTACGCAAATAATCAAAATTGATGTGTCCAAATCTCCTGTGCCAAAGCATTGGTGTTTCTTCATTTAAGTTACTTATATTGGCTTCCAAATATGATGGAATATAAGTCAACTTGTATAGGTTCTGATCTCTGATGCCCGAAGCAATATGAGCACCATTTTGATCAGTGATCCTGCATCCAGAATTGTCAAAACTGAAACTGAGTCCTTCTGCTGTGGCCTTGCTTACAGAGAGTAGGTTCTTGGCTATTTCTGGTACATAGAGTACTTCTTTAAAGGTCAGTGTATGGCTTCCTTCACTGCTTCTAAGGTTTACTTGGATAGTTCCTTCTCCCACTGCATCAAGTGTTCTATCATCACCCATGAAAACCTTCTTAATTGGAATTTCTTGATATTGGGTAAAAAGTTCTTTTTGGTGTGTAAAGTGTTGAGAAGCTCCAGAGTCAATATACCACGTCTGAGAATCCTTGTTTGTGGTCATATTTAGTGCAGATATGAATAGTCTATCTTCAGTTGTTGCAGCATTTCCATATTCAGGCTTCTTTTGCTGATAATCTCGCTTTTTGAAACACCGGTCTGATGTATGTCCTTTCCTTTTGCAGTAGTTGCAAAATAGGTTGCTGTTGCCTTTGTAGGGTCTTGGGTACCTCCTTTGTTGGTTATCATTGCTTATTAAAGCATTTTCTTCTTCCTTCTTATTGGCGCTTGATTTTCTTAATTCTTCATCCAGGAGCCTTCCATATACGTAATTTAAGGTCAAATCTTCAGTTCTGGACTCTAGGGCTGATACAAGGCCCTGAAACTCGTCTGTCAGGCTATTCAGGATGGTAACTATCACATCCTCATCAGTAGTTGGTACGCCCACAGATTCCATCTCATCTACCAGCAGGGTAATTCTGTTAATTAGATTTTTCATTTCTTCTCCTGGCAGCATCTTTGTAGTAAAGAATTTTCTTCTCAGATACATTTTCTTGGCAGCTGAACATGACTGGTAGGTGTCTTCTAATGCCTTCCAGGCATTCTTTGCCGTTTTTGCTCTTGAGCATTGAATTAGCAATTTGTCCTTGACATTAAGGCAAATGCAGTTAAAGGCACTTTGTTCTTTCTTCTGGTACTTTAAGGCTTCCTCTCCCACGTTTTTAGGAGGGCATTCTTCTCCCATGACAATATCCCAAAGGCCTCTTTCTTGCAGCAGCAACTTCATCTTCACCTTCCACACTTGGTAGTTAGATCCATCCAACTTTTCAGCAGAGGGAAAAATTCCAGTAATAGCAGTAGTAGACATTGCAGAGAGTGACAGCCCGGGGCTCATAACCTGTTGTAAGAGTCTTGGAGATATTGGAAGTGATTTGGAGAACAAGTAGATTATGTGGTTTTCACTTAATGATTTATTGAATGTAAAAGTAGTATTTATACTTTTACATGGTCTTGGCATTACAAACACGTAGAATAGGTTAAGGAAGGTCCCAAGAACATGTGTGCAAAGTTTGGGGCTGTTTGGACAACTTTGAGAATTTTCATGTTCTGGGTACCTGGTATTTTGGTGAAAATATTCTAAGTAAATCCCGACAAGGAATTTGGTCAGTATTCTCTAGGATTTGAAGGTGGTGATCTAAGTAACTAAGTTAGGTGAATATTTAGGTGGAAAATACGAATTTTTTACAACAGCCTGCAGAGTTCCAGCAAGGGACAAGCATGCCAAAACAGATGCATCAGAGCAGCATTTATTATGGAGAAAACATAGTTCAATACAAGAAGCACTGAGACAAAGTAGCAGTGAAAGATCTGGCAGTGATAAAGGAAAAGGTAAAGGGGAAAAAGTCTACCCAAGCCAAAGACTGGGAAGCATGAAAAAAAAGCTGCAGTACTTGCCAATAAATGCTCTAAGCCCAGAGCTGACTGAGTCCCATCATAATCAAGAAGAATTACCAACAAGAAAATAGCTGTTTTCACAAGAGTTGGAAGTGCAGACAGTTGAGCTACACTCCAGTGAAGTAGATAAGTTTGCAGAGAAAGGCAATTCATCTACCACAGTCTCCATGTCCTCCATTGTTGACAGAGTGGAGATCCCATGGACAGACCAAGTAGCAATGTCAGGAACTCAGTTGCAAGCTTTGCATACATATTCTTGGGACCATCCTAACGATATTCTACATGTTTATCTTGGCAAGACCATGTAAGAGTATCAGTACTACTTTTACATTCAATATATCCTTAAGTGAATGTCACATAGTCTACTTGCTCTCCCAATCACTTCCAATATATCCAAAACTATTACAACAAATATCTGGTACCTAGGACTTGCAAAATGTCAATGTTGCCCAAAGTCCCCCATGATTTGGACACATGTTCTTGGGACCTTTCTGAGCATTTTGTATGTGTTTATCTCTAAGTCCATGTGAAAGTATAAATATCACTAATACATTCAGTGAATTATCAAATGAGAACCATATTCTCTACTTGTACTCTCAGTCACTTCCCACATCTCCAAAACCCTTACAACACAAATCACCCCTAATGCTCCCCCAAAAACTTGCAGTAAAAAGTACTTAATCTCATACCTGCACATCAATTGCCAAATAGAAGGATTTCAAGTAATCTAATACTCTAGATGCTGATCCCAAAATATGTAGTCTGGGAGGACCTTTGATGAATCTGCTATCAACAAGATTATCATCTATTAGGCCAGCACATGAATGGTCAGGAAGTATGTGGTTCTATGCAATGGTAATTTGCTACGAGTCATATTCATGATCCGGCTGATAGACATTGAATTTATTGCCTAGGTTGTATGAGTGAACTTTACCTGACCTGACCAGATCAACGACTTGGATATGGAAACTAGGCGTGTGACAGAAATTTCCAAAATAGTAGATATTGTCATGACACAGAGTGAAAAGTGCAACTGATGAGGGATTGGAACATGAAGGGATGACTACCATATGGGCCGCGAACGGCTGTACCACTGCCAAGCTCTTGACGTGTCCACTGGGAATGGCTCGACGGACTTTCCGCGCCAGTACTTGCAGAGCGTTATTTATAGCGTCCGGTAATGGCTCTGGAGTGGAGATGTGGGCATCCGTAGGGTCCTACCGCGAAACAAATAGGATATTCGGTATGGCTCAAAAGAAACACCGGACGGGAGAAGGCCCCTTCTGAATTGGGAATCGGATGACTATGCATTCAGACTTGACAAGAACACAAGAGAATCATCCAAAGATCCATCAAGGATACTATCAACACCGATAGGGCTCCGATATTCCAAGGCAACGAAGCTAGGATGGGGTTGACATGAAACCTGACACTAGATTGACGAAATACATGATTTGCGAGGATCGTGAATCATGGGCATTATAATATAAAGTTGCATTCGTAATGCTGACTTTCAAACATCCACATGTAGTCACTCAATCCTAACTATATGGGCGTACGTCAGTTGGCGAAACTACGATTTGCTGATCCTTCCAAAGCCCATTACTAGTAGTGGAGCTACAGTTACGTAGATGTCTTCGTAATAAGCCATCCAATTTGAGCATCCAGTGACGTAGCCCGATTTCGAACCTTCTGTTGATTATAAGAGCACTTCAACCTACATACCTTACCTATTCACTAGGAAATACAATGTCGTTGAAGAAGCACATTAACCCAGAGCGATTAGTGGAAGAATCGAGAGCGGGTATCGTCGCTCGTGAAGAGCCGCATATGCATTCTTTTGCGTACGGGACAAGGTACGCCTCCGAAGGAATCCCCAAGGTAAGCGATATACGTGTACACTGTTCCAAGCGTCTGTTTGACCAATATACCACCACTCTAGTTCAAAATGCCGGCCAAATCTACGCCAGCTAGCGTTGTATATCGCATCTGCAAGGATGATATGGAACTTGACGGCAGGGCTCTGATGAATTGTGCGACCTTTTTAACCACTTGGATGGAGCCCGAGGCAGAGAAGCTCATCATGGAATCTCTCCCAAAAAACTTTGTTAATCAAGAGGAGCTAACTGGGACCCAGCTGATCCACGAAAGGTGTATTTCAATTCTTTCCCATCTTTGGAACGTACCTGAAGGTCAGCAAGCGATTGGAACTGCTACTGTCGGGTCTTCCGAAGGCGTGATGTTAGGAGGACTGGCGATGAAATGGAAATGGAAGGAACGCCGGGAAAAAGCTGGCAAAGATACATCAAAGCCCAATATCGTTTTTGGTGCCAACGCCCAGGTTGCGCTGGAGAAGTTTGCCAGATATTTTGATGTGGAGCCTCGGGTCGTCAAAATCACCGAGAAATCCAACTACGTCTCAGATCCAGAGGAGGTGGTCAAGCTCTGCGATGAGAATACTATTGGTGTATATGTAGGATCGACTCGCATAAAACCACGTATATTGTTGCAGTATCTGAATTGCTTTTCTGTAGGCCATTCTAGGTTCAACCTTCACGGGCCACTTCGAGCCTATTGAGCGCTTGGCAGGACTACTAGACGAGTACGAAAAGAAGTCCGGCAATTACGTGCCAATCCACGTGGATGGAGCATCGGGCGCCTTTATTGCGCCCTTTACCTTTCCAAACCTCAAATGGTCATTTGACATTCCACGTGTAGTTAGTATCAATGCTAGCGGGCACAAGTTCGGTCTTTCGTATCCGGTAAGAAGTGGCGTATGCTCTTAATTATTCCTAGGCTAACTCTTGTTGCTAGGGTGTTGGCTGGGTTCTCTGGCGAGGCGAAGAGTATCTTCCCAAGGATTTGATATTCGAGATGGATTACCTTGGTGGCACAGAAAAAACCTTCACCTTGAATTTCTCTAGACCTGCCTGCTTTGTGATTTCTCAATACTACAACTTCCTTCGTCTTGGTATCGAGGGATATACCGAGATTATGGAAACCTGTCTGCAGAACGCTAGATTGCTCTCCGTTTCATTGGAGAAATCGGGCTATTTTGAGCTGGTCTCCGGTATTCATATCAAAAAGGATGAACAAAAGGAGGTCAAGAAAGCCGAGGATTTCCATGAGGGGCTTCCACTTGTAGCCTTCAAGCTATCTAAGAGCTTCAAAGAGGCGAACCCACATGTGCGCCAGAAAGCTGTGTCTGGGTTGCTACAAATGCGCTACTGGATGTTGCCATCATATAAGCTTCCTGTTAGCTGTGATGACCAAGAAATCATTCGAGTGGTTGTGAGGGAGAGTTTAACAGAGGAGATGGTCGATCGCTTGGTCAATGATATCATGCATGCAATGCAAACGCTGGAGTCTAGCTCACGCGTTGAATCTGAAGCTTACGCCGAAGAAATTGGCGCCGAACCTGATTCTAGTGAAGAAAATCCAGATACTCCGGCCAACCAAATCACTTTCTCCCGCCCGTGCTGAGTTGCTAACTCCATGCAAATTGCGGCAATCTATATTCACAAGTATCATATATATAAATATTTTTTATTGGCAAGTTGGCAGTATCCTCTATGTATATTATACTACCATCTGACCCTTGATTAACCTTCTCTATTGACACTCCCTGGTTATACAACGTATCATTTATACTGGAGGCTCTTTGATGTGAAGCAGTATTGACCAAATGCTGTGTATTATGCTGATCTATTTGGTAGTAGAGATTTTGAAGTATCCAGACAGGGGCTATCAATATGCTCACATTAGTCTGTGAGCACCAACCCTTGTGTTCCTTTCATTGGTGATGCTGTGGTTTCTCTAGACGGCTGCTAATATGTTGCAGGATGCTTACGTACCATGTGGGCCAAAAGGGTACCCAAATAATGACTGTACGGTCAACTTCTATTTTAGGCTTACGCCACTGAGTTTATGTAGATCTTGGAATAATTCTCCTCTGGACAGTTCTGTCAGGACCACTACACTTGGTGTTCTGATTACTCACAGAGGTGATGTACCACTCTGGTAAGGCATCAGTAGCATTCACCCTTCAGTAGATTACTCAGGTGGGATCCAATTGCGGAATACCTGAGCAAACTTGGAAGCCTTGATCCCCGACCAGTACCCCATCTACATATAGCGGTACTATAAGACGAATCGGGAACGTGTGGCAATGTCCAGAATAGTAGCATTACTTCACCCACAAAGAACCACACTAAACTGTATATATCGGTAAGATGGGGAATTAGATGCTCACTCGTCTGAAATCCCTTAAAAATGACAAGGCCATTCTGGCTGAACAATGGAGACTCCTCACCCTCAGCCATATGCTAGAGTACCCACCATATGGACTGCCCAAGAGCGCCTTGGTGTGTTCTTGCTTGAAACCTAATCTAGCAGCGATGGCTCATATCGGCGAATCATCATTCTGCATTTACACTCAGATCTGGTAATCCCAAGGGTACAATCAATGCCAATTAGTAGCAGAGTATTTCGTGAGAATCAGCAAATTATATCCGCCGCTACTACAATTGCTACTGTCAAACTTCCCTTCCAATCGGACGCCGCTGCTCCATAACACACGGAAATTGTACTTCTCCATGACGAGGTTTCACTCAACCCGATTAATGCCAGGTTCCTGTAACTAAATTGAAAAGGTGTTTGGAACGTAGCACGATAGATCTACACTCATATGATGCTTTGGGTAGTCCCAGAAGCACCACGAGCGGCACCAAAAGGAATAGCTTTCCTGAAGTGATGAAAGTTTCGGTTTTATACTTCCTAAAGGGTCAATCTTTGTTGATCCTAACAATCCAATACAAAACCTGGTGCTCCCACAGATCGTGTTTCCCGTTTCATCGATATTCCTTCGCTGCCAAGTCTCTACTGCTGATAAGATATGATGATGGATCCCAACCTGGGAACACCATATCCCTCTACCTCCACAGAGCCATTGGAAAGATCCTCACCAGCAGACATACGGAACTAAACATAACCGGTGGTCGTCCTACAGATGCTGGCATAACTCAGTATGAGATCACATGAGTTTCACCGCTGGGCGCTACTCGTAGACTGCCTACAATAGCATCTTTGCATAGAAATGGGGAGCTACAACCAAGCAAGAATGAAACAGCAAGGCCTGGCGATCTTGTTACTGATAGCACAAGCATGAGCCCCTCGACTTATGAATTGGTGAAACGGCCTCGAGTTTGAGTGGTAGATAGTGATTCAATGCGTAGAAATGCTAATTCGCTACGATCTAAATTTTGAATCATCCCAACTCCCAAGAATACAGTACCATTGCTTTATAGTCCATGCACGCGGTTGATAACTGGATCAGTTTTGGATAAAAGCAGCTTTAGGTTTTATTTCCATGCGATAGCTGTCATACCAGCTGGCTTTAGATAATCTCTCTATAGCAACCTCATCTCGACTTCGAGTTAGCAATGGTCATATTACACGCTAGTAGATGGTGTGATGATAAACGCAAGCAATTAATTATTTGGAAACGAAATATATTCTAGCTTGTTATCTGGACCCAACAGGGGTTCGTGGGCGTGACCGTATGTGCGCAGCGACTTTTCGGTGTATTGAAGAGCCGTCCAGTCGCTACTACTTGCGACAAGTCGACGCCAGTTAGCGCACTCTACCCGGCGTTGTTTGAAGGCGAGCCTGAGGCCACCCCTATCCAGTGTATGATACCTGAGATTCCATTGGCCTGGCATCAGGGCTAAGCGAACTGTGGCTCATTTGTTAACCCGTAAGTCCGAAGTCGACGGTCTATATACCTACCACCTTGACAGATTCAAATTTATCAAGGGATATCTATATGCAATATTAGGATTGAAGAGATTTGAAAAGCGTCATAGCAGGCACAAAAGCCTGTGGATCAGTGATCCAACTGATCAATGGTGCAATGATTGCCCCTTTCATTTAAATAGCACCAGAGTACCTCCATCGTAGATGATCAACCCACTCTTACAACCCGCCCCCATTCTCTTATGAAACGTGATAGTATCCATTCCACATCACACCCTCTCCACCAAAACCATTGTTACAACATTACCAAACTCTCTGCTAGCCTTACCAGTGCGATCGGAAACCTCACCCCATCTGGTAGTGGATTTACAAAAAATATGGAAATTCTCGGCGTCGAAGGCCCGTCGGAGATGGGTTGCGGTGATAGCTTCGAGCAGTTAAACCTCTCCGATGGCACCGATGAATGGTCAAGCGGTAATGAGAAAAAGCATCGCTGTTCCCCACACTCAACTAAGAAAAGCAACCGACGTCGGAAATCAATTACGCCGGGATCTGATGCATCGGATGGCTCACGATGTTCCAATTGCCAAACAACAACGACTCCACTTTGGCGTCGCAATCCGCATGATGGTGAGCCACTTTGCAATGCCTGTGGCTTATTTTTAAAACTCCATGGTATCGTTCGGCCGCTTAGCTTGAAAAAGGATGTGATAAAAAAGAGGAACCGAAACCCCATCGGAACAATGGCCAAGTTTGGTCGTCATACAGGGCTGGTTACAGGGACAGTAGCCAGCAACCGAGGCGCGGGCCGTGAAGGCCTGCTGCTATTTGAGCATGCGGAGAAGTCCGCTGAGCTCCCTCCGGAAAGAGAAAAATACATCACTTCACCTGAATTAGCTGCTACACCTCCTCTCCGGTTTATATCCGACGCACACTCGATGAGTCCAGTCGATGAAGGCTATTTTTTGGATGGCAGTATTGGTGATTCAGTATTTTCGACACAGACTCGCTCAGCAGACGTCAACGAACTCTCACCGATTATTGAAGTACACCCAACCATATTTCATGGCAACTCAATGGTGACCAAGGACACAGGATTGATGCATCAAAGCACATATCCTACTCCACCATCATTCATTCAAGCGGAAGTGATACATAACTACACCAACTTACCTCATGGGTCTACCCTCTCCATCACACATCACAGCCTTGTCGACTTTGGTGGATGGTTACCCTCGTCGATTTCAGCTGACAGATCACTATACAGCGAGCCAGATCTTACACACTGTCAAACAGAGCTAATGCCAGGCTACCCCCACACAACCTCCCATGCACCATACTCTGCCACTTTTGATGCACTACTCCCCACCGGGTCAGTGGATTCAGCACAGGCACAGTTAGTAAGCAATTCCTCTTCCCAGGCTATCAACTCCACTTTTGATTTTGGTTCCACCCATCAAACCTGCCCTGGAAATTTCATTACCCAACACCTGATTGCTCCGGAATCCACACCACCAATCAACTATACATGTTCGTCAAACAAGCTTTGGCAGCCGTGGGATACCGATACGGGATGCCCATAGCCACCCGACCGTTCTGCAAGTCCGAACGATCTGCTGCTTGGAGCAGTACAAATACACCTTGCAATCCCCAGTACCTATGCTTAGATTTGTGTAATATGGGCCCTTCCTGTCTCATTCATGAATGCCTTAAAACAGCGGTTGAGATTTTGGAGAGCCGCATATCTACATGGTTCAAGGGAGACCATTGGCTATCAACACAAAGATTGGTGGCTATATATACGTACATATAACCGCATCAGACTTGCTTCTTAATCCATCATCGTCTGTTCCAATCCTGCACTATTTCTGTGTACATAAAAGCTTTTCACGTAACGAAACAATAGGAAAGAGTTGATTTCGAGAGATGGTGAATGTCACCAGATCCCAGCTGGGAGAATCCGGTGGGATTTCATGAGTTAAAACTGGGTGGTTCAGTCAGGAGAAACCACGGATTTGGCGCTTTAGTGCCAAACGCCCAAATTATCCACAACCGGATGATTAGAAACCTGGGTGTTCCCCGGGGTTCCACAGCCCCTTGTTATCACCCTCCCTCCTGGTACAACAGCAGAGTCGATTGCAAGCGAAGAGCTACTCACCGGGGCCAGTAGCTATACCAGCCTGGAATGCGGCCACTTCATTAATTGTTGCTGCGTTGTAATACATTTGTTCTCAAACCAGGAAACCTAGGATCATATCTGATCGGCCATGATCTATATTTATAAGCATTCAACATCCAAGCTATCACGAAGGCTAGCCCGAGTACATCAAGCCTCTGGGCTCTAAGAGCTTTCTCACCATGTTGAGGATTTACGGTATCTCCTCTGGAGAATGAATGAATTTGCAGATTTATGACGTGAATGGGAATATCTAACAGTGGTAGGACTGTCGATTTCCTTGGCCGAACCCCATATCCAATATGGAACCTTGTGTCTAACTGATTGATTCTGACCATTCCCTGCAACACCTAGTTTCAGAGAGCCAACATTGGTGTGGATTTCAGTACCTTCTATCCAAGAGGATCGGGGTGTCCAGTGGATATGTGGTATAGCCCTCTTATCTATGAATGACGATTCCCTAATCAAGTTACACGATCACTCTTCCAATGAAGGAGCAGGGTGCTCGTCTCATGATATGGATACCAATCTTGATTCGCCCACGAACTGAGCAATCGGAATATTTCTGCTATATCGGGCCTGCATTAATCTCATCACATTCAGGTTGACTTCGAACTGACGAATTACTTTGCCCTTTCCAATGCCAAGTATGGCAGCGGTTAACTCGCATTGGGGCCAACCTCCACCTATTGAGGAATAAAGCATCATGATAGGTCGTGTAGCCATGAGTCTTGGCCAAGATTGAATCTTCATGTTACGCTTTCTGCTTAGTAGCTCTAACTCTGTGCTTTCACCCGAATAGCATCACGAGAGATGCCATTGTGCACCCTTTTGGTAAGCTATCCTTGATTACAAGTTTCCCATGCCTTAGAAACCCGCCATCCCTCCCAAACCTCGGAGATTTAGCATTTTCCTATAACTAGATGACAAATCCGGATAAATACAACTTACTAGTTTCCCGGCCGAATATTGATAGTCCCCAAATGTCGGAACTTACTACGCCCTGAGATTTCAAGAAATAACAGTGGCTTCTATTAACTAGTATCCATTAACTGGGTATTTTAAGTCATTTCAACCCAGTGGGCCAGACATGGCTCAAACATTTCGAGGATTCGCTTGAATACCCGGCAACTCTGAAGAGAATGCCCTTAAAAGGCAAGAAAATATAGCGGTGATTGGGGCACTGCATATACTGGTTGTCTGCGAAGCTTGGCCTGAACTTTAGCCAACATATATCACAAATAAGAAATAGATGATGATGAAATGCAACTGGTGTGAATGACCAACCTCCTCCTCAAATAGTTATTGGTGATGGCCAACATGCCTCTTGAAGAAATGGTGTCTACGTGTAGTTGGCTTGTAGGCATTCCTCAAATAAGTGGACATATTTGTCCCAACAGCAATAATGCCCCGAACTATCTAGCATTGGTACACTAGTCAAGTTTGGGATAATGAAGTCAATAAGCAAGTCTAATGATGTTCGGGTTACTAAAAAACATTTGTCAAATCAATCAAGTGCCGTTTGGCAGATCTATCTGGCAAAGGCCCATCCAATCACAAGATAGTAAATTTTTCCATCACCATTCAGTCAACATGGGTTAAATCTTAAAACTATCAATAGCATCATCATTAAAGCTCCCTCTCCCTCGCTCCCTTTGCAGTCGTTTGATAGTTACATTCGTTCATCATGGTATGTATCTCTTTTCGTTCAGTCAGTGCCCTAAAGTGAGAAATATTCTATGCCAAGAGTCACTGTATGCTACAGAGTGGCCTTGAAAAAGGCATCAACCTCGAGTGAAATGGATGGAATAATCTCTGAGAATAGATAGAGCCACTGTTGGCGCACCAACCTCGACCACTCTACTTTATCGGGGTCGTTCTTCTGTTAAAATCACGTTAACATAATAACCAACACTATTTGCAACCCTATAGACTAAGGGTACTCAAAGTTTCGGTAAGCGTCACACCAAATCCCACACTCTCTGCCGCCGCTGTGGTAAGCGCTCCTTCCACAACCAAAAGAAGACCTGCGCCAGCTGCGGATACCCTGCTGCTAAGATCAGAAGCTTCAACTGGGGTCAAAAGGCCAAGCGCAGAAAGACCACTGGTACTGGTCGCATGAGATACCTCAAGGAGGTCTCTCGTCGCTTCAAGAATGGCTTCCGTGAAGGCACTCAAGCTCAAAAGCAAACCCCCAAGGCTGCCTCTGCCTAATTCGTTGATTCGACTTATAACCATAGTTATCAACAAGTAATAAAACGATAGCCTGCTACATGTAACTTTTGGCATGATTCGAGTTGGGGAATTGTATAGATTTGTTGTGAGTATGGAATGGATTCTCTCGAGGCAGATGCATCCATTTCAAAGTACGCATCCCACCATAATATCGGCTTCATGCACCAGTGTTTAACCAATTGTTGTGCGGGCAAGCCCTGGGATAAAGCGTTTTTCACCGTGACATTTAATCAGGATGGGTACTCAAGTTGTGAGGAGCCAGGCCTAGAGTTCCATTATTGGTGAGCTTATGTTCCGAAGGTCACAAGGGAGGCATTGGAATTAGATGGACTATTCAGCGCTGTTCAACGTGTCCAACTTTACTGGACTGGGAGAATAATGAGACGCTTAAACCATTTAAGTGGCAGATGGTTGTTGATTGGAGAGGGGCTTTTTCTGATTGGAATCATGTGGTATTGCAAACCATCAAGATCTGAATAATCAACATTCAGGATTTCTAGGAACTTCTGGAATAACTCAGCTACGTTCGTTTCTCCCCTTCGTATTCCGCAATGGTTTGCGTTTAGTGGTGGAATAGAAAAAAATATTGATAAGAATGATCGAAATGATGACTTGGTTGTTACTTTTTAATTGGCCAATACCCCTCAATATCCCTCACAAGTTTGGATTTATATTATTTCAGGAACTTGGGTGCTCAAATCGTTATCTTTGACATTACTTATCTTAAAATACTATGGAGGTCAACAAAGACGAGGCGTCGCGTTGCTTGGACATCGCAAAGAAACATTTCGACGGTGGCAATCGAGCAAGCGCATTGAAATTTGCCAGAAAGTCGATCGCTCTTTACCCAACCACAGAGGCGGAGAAATTCCTCCTGAAAGTGGAGCAATCCTCAGATGAGCCTTCCAGCCCTCCTCCTGCATACGAAGCTGCCGCGGGACCAAAAACCTCTATTCCCAACAATCCAAAAGCCGAGTCTACCTCTGGTCGTCAGACAAAGGCATACACAAAGGAGCAGGTGGAGGCAGTGAAGAAGATAAAGGCCTGCAATCCTAACGATTTCTACGCCATTCTTGGAATAGAAAAATCAGCCACTGAAGCACAGATTAAAAAGGCTTATAGAAAGGTACGCCCATGTTGGCCTTGAAAGCGCGTGTTGCCTGCAATAACAATTATTCTTTTATGTTTAGCTTGCACTACAGTTCCACCCAGACAAAAACTCGGCTCCCGGAGCAGATGAGGCATTCAAGCGTAAGTACACTGCAGCTCCCTGTCTGCACTATTGGTGGGCTAATGAGTTGTTATCCAGTTATCAGCAAAGCTTTTACCATTCTGAGTGACAGCGACAAGAGAAGGGTGTTCGATCAATCAGGTTGTGATCCTGAATCTCGGAGCTCAGGAGCAAGAGGTTTCTCAAGCAATACCCGTGGATATCAATTTGAAGATGAGATTAACCCGGAGCAATTATTCAACATGTTTTTTGGAGGAGGTAATTCAAACTATTGACGATTAAGTATTGAGAGATACTCAATTGCGATGAATAATAGGGTTCCCAGCATCTACCTTTATGGGCCACGATGGCGTCCGCTATCATCGCCAATACCAAAGACCTCAATATGCGCACCGGGGAGCTGCCTCTGATTCGGATACATTTACTTACCTTAAGCTTCTACCGTTTTTCCTTCTTTTCCTCTTCTCCATTCTCTCCTCTCTGTTCAGCGGTACACCTGATCCTGACTTCTCTTTTGATCTGACTGGTCACTTCAACCACAGACGGGAGACTCGGAAACGCCATGTGGAGTATTTTGTCGAACCACGGGAATTTCACAGCGTATTTTCTAATACCGCTTACAATTCAAAGCTGAGACAGTTTGAGGAAAATGTGGAAAGCCAGTACTATCGCTACCTGGTGTATGAATGCAACCAAGAGAGGCAAAGAAAGGACGAAGCTATTAGGCAAGCCAAGAGTTGGATATTTCCGACTGATAAGAAGAAGCTTGAAAAGGCGCAAAACATGCGCCTACCTTACTGTGAAAAGGCACAAGCATTTAAATGAAAGACAATCAACGTACGAAAGCATTATGTCGGCCGTTGCTGGTTGTCTGGTGTTCGATGCCTCGTATCCATTGTACCTCTAGTTTAATACTCTTCCAATCCCTCATAGTCATAATTTTAAAAAGCCATAGTTGTTACTTTCTCACTCTCACGTTTTGTAATACAATATTTGAACTTCTACACCGCCTCTATTCCTTCTGTCGTTTATATACCTTGCACCTCTGCCCTAGCACGCCCAGTTTACCACAGGATATCAATAATTCGTTGTATCTTTTTCCGTTTTAGTTTATGGAATTCTATTGAAGCTCATTAAATCTGTTCAAACAAAGGAATGCGTTCTATTGATATACATATGTATTGTGAGGTTGTCGAGACTCCCCATTGTGGGCGTAACCATATACAGCCACAACACCACATCCCAACAACTTCAACTTTCGATTAGGTTGGCTATGCCCTTGTTACTCCAAATTTATATTTTTCCCGTCTCATACCATATTGGCGAATCACAACAGAACAGAATAACACATTGAGCAAAGGATGATGCTTGGGCCTATAGAATAGGCTGGGAAAAATCAGAGCACTTTAGATTACGCGAGATTTGCAGCCGTAGAGCGTAGAAAGGAAGTGATACAAAGAGCGCATTTCCATTGACGAATATTACTAAAATACGCATTTATGTAAACATGTTACACGGATTTCTTATAAGTGTCATCGTTGCGAGTACTCTATTTTGAGAGAACAAAAGAAGTAATATACCATCGGGATTCTCTGATACATAGCAGCCATCCCTTTCACTCACACATGTCGTGAAGCCTCGGTTCTCTCCGATCCTCCATGGAAAAAGATGGCCAAGTATGTCGCTATAATATATGTGGTCATGGTCGTTTAAAACAGCTGAGGGTCTTCTTTAACCTGCAGCGCTTAGCTAGAAGCATCGACGGAGCGCCATTTATGCTATGAGGTTCACCGATCATGCAATATGCTGAGTACAAGCAACACCCAATATTCACTGTCGCCATAAGACCCAAACTTAGCTACACTACGGCTAGGCTACACTGGGCTACACCCTCTCAACCCCTTGAATTGTTCTTATCAAGATCCACTTTATGTAAACATTCACTTCGACCCCACCTGGAATGAGTCTTAATTGAAGATTAATAAAGTTTCAATTGCTTTGCTATAATGATGCATTGTGGTGGTCAGCGGTGATTGGCTGGTGGGGCTAATTGCCTTTCATCATAGGCACCTTAATCTCAGATTATCACTCTTAATCCTCCGTGACTCTAGTGATTTGATATATTCAAGTGGGAGTTCCCCAGTGACCTAACACGCACTTATTTAGTCCCACATCCAACGAGCACATCACATCGTTGTTTAACAAGCCAATTCAAGCCAAATATGCATTCCATTCCACCGAATATTGTGATTGGCACACTGTTTGATTTATGCGCATTTGAAGATCTTACAAAAATCGGGACCTTTTCAGTTCGAGTGTTTTCAGGTCTGACAACCGGTACCCAGGTATGAGGCGTGGCACAGGATTAACCATCCACCAACGACGACGCCGAGTGCCGGAAACAGGCCTAGCTTCCCATTTGTGACTAGGCTCTGGGAATGGAGCAGCCATTCTTGTCTGTGGTTGTTGCTATAACCAAGGCTTCTTGGAGTACCCGGGAATAAATGTGCATCGGCTGATCCTGGTACTACTAAGGCTTATGGAGTGGTCCGGGCTTGCCAGGCTAAAGCCTCTCGGTCGCTGTAAGCTTCTATCACACACAGCATGTTTGTTACTTCACCTGCAACGAATACTGGCCAGGGCCATCAAGCATTAAGAGCAGCCATCAACGTGCTGTCTCAGAATAAGCAGCAACGACATTTTTTCCGAGAATCAAGAATATCTTAATCATTCTCAGACCAGTATTTCATATGGTAATCCGTTGCCAAACATATATTGTGGTACTAATGTGTGTATTAGAGTGAGACCTAGCCAATGGAGGGCCCCGTTATCCGAATGAGTATGGGATTAACGAGGTGGTTGCTAGCTGCTATCAGAGGCCTGGATACATCAAGAAATAGATATTAAGTTGCTTTTGATGTTATGAGTCTACCCTGATTAGGAACTGGCTCATTTAAACTCTATGTTAATGTCATGGTTTTTGGAAATATTTCATCCAACTGGAGCATACAACCAGACCAAATAGGTAAAATTCATTTGTGTTTTGTTACATGCATATAAGCAGGGTTTCATGCAATCATATATTGAGTTGATTTTCTCCCAATCTCAATCGAGTGGCGGTATTTTAACGAACGGATCTCTCACTGTCCATTTGCTTTAATCCTTCTCTCACCTCGTTTTTCATCCTTATTTCTTCACCAATCCTTGAGGCTCTTCCCCATCTTCTCGGATTGCATCTCTCGCGCTGTTATAGAAGACTCACCATCGACCTTTATAACAATAGCGCGCATTGGTCCCACCCGATTTTGAGTCTCCCTCCACTATCGGAAAACGCTCGTTTTCACTTGAATCAAAGATCAGTGCTGGATAATCGATCTTTGATACTTCCCAATCCTCCGTTTTGCAAGTGCTTCCCTTGTTCGTTGGTTAGCCTCCCCTCCTATTTATTCTCAACCAACTGGAACTCGGATAGTCCATTCAACCGTATACATTTCATCTGAGGCTTGATTGCTGAGTTGAAATTATACCCATTAAATTATTCGTGCTCATCACACTTGACGCTCGTGTAAGTGTTCGTTTGGGGCAAATCGATTCAAGCCTTTGTACCAACCCCAAATAGGTTCTATAGCGCCCAAGTCGCAGATTACCAGATGAAGGCCCCTTTACAAACCACCCCGATTGCAGTTCTGCTTCTATGCATCCTCACACTCAGTGCGGTTTGCTTGGCAAATCCTACAGTTCGTTATACTGAATGCGTTTCCAGTTTCCAGTACAAAGGGATTCAGTACCAAGGATGCACAGAGGCTGATAATCAAGGAAAGCCTTGGTGCTTTTTACGTCGACCTACTCCCGAGGATAACTGGGGTTACTGCAAAGGAACCACCATTCCCCTCCGAGTAGGTACCTTCAATGAACGACAGGTGGACTGCGATGCTACTTCCGATGTCGGAAATGGCACCATGGTTCATGGCTGTTTTTCCACATCAGCTGGCTCTGATAAGAACATGAAGTGCTACTCGTCTAAAGTTAAATCCTTGATTAGCTGCCTTGCAATTAAACCAAGCCCGGCTGCCGGTAAGTTCAATACTCGACGGACCCGATCATCCGAAACCCCCTTTTCGTCCTGTGTAAATTAACCAGCATGAATGTTCCCCAGATCCGACTCCTCCTAAGAAGCCTCTTTCCGCCAACCCCACTGACACATCGAACACCTCGCAAGTTCCTAACGAAGTCTCGAAGGATCAAAATGCTGGGAATAGTGGATCTCATTCCACTGGAGTGTCTACTGGTGTGATTGGAGGCGTTGTAGGAGTGGCCGTGGTTGGAATGGCTGGCCTTGCCATGTTTATGTATCGTCGACATCAATCCAAGAAGAACATGAGTTCTCAGATGGCAGATGCTGGTGGCCGAGGATTCGAAAGCGCCATTTTTGAAGACACCAAACTACCTCCACCTAATATGCACAAGACATATACTGTAGTTAGCACATATACGCCAACATTAGGTGACGAACTTGAAGTATACCCAGGAGATCAGGTAACCATTCTTGTCGAATACGATGATGGATGGGTGCAGGGAATCAACGAGAGCCGAGGACGTATTAAGGGAGTGTTCCCTAAGCATTGTGTTGAATCTTCTTCGGAGCTCACACCTGCTATCCAAGCCAATATTTAAAAACATCATCGAAATCCAACCAAATGGTCTGTTCAATATGTTACATTATGCTTTTGATCCATATATTTCACCTTTTGGCTTTCCTAACCTTAGTAAAAGCTTGTTAACGTATACTTTCCTATCCTTGGTTCGTTTTCTGGTGGTATCTAGTTCATTTTTAACCAAACCTTCGTGGTTGGTCCCTGGAGATCCTCCAAGCTTGGATTTTAATATATCAATCATAAACCAATCCTTCATTCTTATTCCCTTCACAAGAAGTTCAATTTATTCAAAAACCGGTCCAATCTCTGGATCACTCCATTTGGTTCTTTGGTTCAATTCCTGGCCACAGGGTGCGAGGAGATCCGCAGTCAACTCCCTTCTTTTGGAGTGAAGCTTTTTTAGAATGAAGCCCCGGGTATACTATTGAGAATGTATGGAGATTTGCACTGACAAGCCGGAGTAAACGTCACATCGATGTTGTATATAAACACATCCCAAGCAATGGACCTCGTTTCGGAAGCCAAATGGGAAATCCCAAAAGCTTTTGATTTAATAAGATATATAAACGGTTACCAAGTCAATACATCCAAGAAACTGACGTAAAATCAGCAATGAAAATCTTGCGAGCAAAGAGAAATGAAATGAAATGAAAAGCAAAGCGGACCCGTCTGAGCCATAATGTAGAGTCTGCTCCAGCTGAACCGTTGTTTCGCATCCCATGTTCCATACGAGTTACTCGGTCTTCTGCTTTTTACGCTTTCTCATCTCCTGCAATTCTTTGATGGCCGTTAGTACTAAAGGTACGGATATGGGGAAGAACAGTGGCATGTAGATGGCGTATTTGTGCTCATCCGGGAAATAAAGCATGGACACCATGGTCGGATCGAAGAAGGCCAACTCCGAACGCTCCAAAGCCTCCTTGCTGGAATGCAGCGCTGCTTGGTAGTCCATCTGCTTCACATGATGGCAAGCTTTTTGCAAACTCCCCAGGGCTTCGGTAACCTAAGTGGGACGGGGTTGATGGAAGCGCATCAGAAGCAGTTTACTCAATCTCGACAAGCGGATCATAGCGTACCTCGGTCTGTATATGGTCTAATACAACCATATTGGGGATCTGATTGATCAATCTAGACAGCGAGCTAAGGGTCGCGGCAGCAGAAACCATGTTTTGTGCGGTGCGTTTGTGTGCTAGTCTATCCAATTCCAATTGGGTCACCCCCACACCAGAGGTTGATACGTGACTCACCTGGATTCCCGCTCTCTGTTGTTTGAAAGAGATCTCCATTTAGTTCGGGTCGATTTAACAATGCCTAGATTACCATATCTTACGTTGAAGATGGTTTTGACCTCGTCGATGCCCAACAGTTCACGTAGCTGCACGGTGAATGTCTGCATGAAGGGTCGCAACTCTGCAGCGGTAAAATGGTGTGATTTCTGCGCTGCAGTCGATTCGGTCACTTTGGGGTTGCTAATAGCTACACCACCATATCTAGGAATCAGGAAGGCACTATTGGAGATCCTTTGACCTTGGGCGGTGTTAGTGGATGGAGGCAGTTATGCTGGCGGCTTCAAACACCATTTACCTTTGGCGCTATGGATGCGAAGTGGTCGATGGCTTTCGGATGGAACGTATATCAGAAAATTAATACTAGGGCTGGTGGAAACTGCGGATGCTGTTGATCATATCCCACGATTAATAGCTAGACATGCAATGGCAGTCGGACATGTATCTGACCCAAATTCCACTCGGCGGAGTTGATGAAATGAGGAAGGGACTCCGGGTTCAAGTAGTAGTAGTGCGATTTCTTGGTATTTTGTCGCTGTGGTTGCACGGTCAGAGTAGCATAATTCTGAATCTAGAAACGAATCTTAGATACACGCTAGAGTAGCAGCCAATGGTCATCGACGGATACCTGTGACTCTACTGTGAAGTTAGAGATCTTGGTGAGCTCAGATAGGAATGGGTACAGATACTCTGCAGAAGAGAGGTTTAGTTCGTGGAGCGGAAGAAAATGTGCTTTCGGTGATACCTTTCAGTGCAGCATCGATCTCCCAGGAAACCAAAAGGGTCGATGGATCTTCGTTCATCATGGAGAAAGTGAGCTGGTACGAGGATGCATATTTCATGACTCTGCGCAATTCAGCATCGACCTGATAAATCTGCATAAGAATCGAGTTCGTAACACAGTTGTATGTGGTGAAACCACCTTGGAGGAGTTCTGATCATCGTTCAGGGTGTTGGCAATCTTTGATTCTTCTTCAGTGAAAAGTTCTGAAATGATGGCCGATGTTGTCTCGACAATAGTATCTGCCACGGACAGGGTTAGTCTTTTCTCATTACTGAGCAGGCATGGACGATAACCCACCTTGGGCCAATGATTGAGTTTCAACAATAATGCTACGAGAATCTTGGAGGAGCACCTTCGGCTCCTTGACAGCACTATCTTCTACCGGTCGGATATAGATGTGGTATTCTCCGTTCACCTCCGATTCCTCAACTGTTTTTGAAGACTAAGCGAACTTGGTCAGCAATAAAGAGAGCGTCACACTGAAAGCCAACCTTTCTCAGAGGAGTCCAACTGACTAGTAATCTGGACAGGGACCCGAACCTGTCCGTGGGAGTTGATGATCACGTTTTTTCTTGCGTTGGCTTGAGATTGGGAGTCTACATTATGCTGGACATTTCTTGTAATATCAGACAAATCCAAGTTGCGGGATTCCGGAGTCGAAGGAAGATGAAGTTTGACTTGAACAGGAAAAGTCAAACATTCCTATAGCACATCGAACATCAATTACGTTATTCTTGAATATGGGATTTGTTGCGACCATCAGGGTAAGTAGATGTGGCCGATGCGGGGTATCACGCTCCATCACATGAACGTATACGATAGAATTCCTACCTCCAAATCTTGCCAGTGGTCTATTTCGTCGAAAGGTAGCTTGGCGCGATACACCTCAGTAGTCTTCCACCAAAACGGAAGCCCTATCAAGACTACCGCCCAGACACTCAGTAATATTTTTCGCTTTGTACTGACTAGAAACCAGCGGAATTGGATCAATCAACTCATCGCATAGGCGAACTCACTCGGTCTGGAAACAAACCTTCAACTGTCATGTCGCTTTCCTTCTAGCTGAAAACAATACAACCCACAAAGTAACGCGGCCGTAATCGAGGCGATTTTATAGAAACCGGATTATGCGTTTATCGTAAACGCATTATGGATCAGGGTTTATACACAATTAACCAAACATATGCAAACGAGATTGTGAAATAATTTGATTAATGGACGAGACGGTTCAGCTCGGAAGCAGTTGCTTTTTGCCTTTTTAAACAATGCCCTCCTGCGATAATATCCGCCAAGAACTGGTAAATTGTATGTTGAAATCGGATTGTGTCCTGGTAGAACGCAATCCCATCAAAGAATGCTTCAAACCCCAACACGCTGATAAGGTTCCTGAGGAGTGCCAGCAGTTGCGTAAAAGTTTCTCGGCTTGCAAACGTAGCTTGGTAAGCTCTTTTGGTTTGAAAAGTATACTTGGCCTCACTGATACTAATCGTTCGTCCCATGCACGAATAGTTGGACATGAGAAAACGCTTCCGCTCTATCAACTGATTGCTGCGTTTAACGTTTCCCGTCTCTACCCATTCCCAACCTCTGTTTTTTAGAGAACCTCGATATTGCCAGTAGCATTACCCCATCTTCATGAAGTGGACCACTGTTGTATAGAGGTTTTGTTAGATGCTCAGTAAACCTTGCTCACCAAGCTTTATCTGACCAATACTTGTGTAGACACTACAGATAACTCGTAATGTTCATGCATGATAGTATTTTCGAGCATTTGCTGACAGTAGTGTTAGCCTTGTTACCTGCTTTCCATCACATCTATTAGGCTATTGTGGATGCTGGTATTACTACATGAAACATATATTATATCTTGGTGGGTAAGATCGAACCATTCGATTAAGGTTTCCCATGTTGACTACAATGTAATAGTGCCAGGCTTTAGGCCAACACTGAGCATTTAGAGCTGCTGAAGTATGTCCAGCCATATTGTAAATTTCGTAATTACACCCAATTGTTCCATTAACTTGGCCATTTAGATCATAGTCTATGAATCTTGGAATATCTTGCCCAAATTTTTTGTCGAGATTTACTTTGATAATCCCCATGTCCTTGGTACCTGATATTCTGGTGAAAAATTTCAAAGTTGTCCAAAAGCCCTCGAGCTTTGCACACATATTCTTGGGACCTTTCAAAACATAATGTACGTGTTTGTTTTGCCAAGACCATTTAAATATCAGGTACCCAGAACATGAAAATTCTCAAAGTTGTCCAAACAGCCCCAAACTTTGCACACATGTTCTTGGGACCTTCTTAAACCTAATCTACATGCTTACTATGCTAAGACCATGAAAAAGTATAAATGCCACTATTACATTCAATAAATCATTAAGTTAAAATCACATAACCTACGTGTTCTCCTAATCACTTCCAATATCTTCAAGACCCTTGCAACAAGCCACCCACTAAATTCCACAGAATTAGATATCTGCTATTTGTAGAAGTTTGCAAAACCAAATAACAGAATGTATGGCGGAAGGCCCTTGGAAAGAAACGTACATAGCGTGGGGGCCTGTCTATCTTTGCAATGTTCCCACACTTCTGAAGAACTGAAACGATCTTGCAAAATGAATTCCAAGAAATGGTCTGTCAGATCAGGTCAATGAACAATCAGGTGCAATACTAATTATTGTAGCACCCCCCCCCCCCCACAACAATCATTGAATGATGCTCAGTATAGGCCAATTTCTGGCATGAGGAATTGGATTCTCCACCTTAATGCAACCTTGACGATTGTTAGAGAAACGGTGGAGCTTGAACACGCCTCTCCTTTGCTGTCAAAGCCGCAGATATTTTTTTGAGCTCTGGTTCTTGGAATAAGATTTGAATAGATGAAAAACCAGTTGAGTGGAAGAACTGCACTGATTAGTGTCGCACCCACCTCTTCATACGATCTGGTTTCATACCTGGTCTACGGGTAGAATTTCTTTCATACCTGCTCTACAGGTGGAGTTTCTTTCATACCTTATTTTTAGACAACTCCAGGATTTTGGAACATGTCAGACGTTCCGAAGCCTCCATTTCACCGGGGATCTGAGCAAAAGTGTGCCCAATGAATGTTAAACTACGCAGAGCCAATTGCTAGGTAGAACCCCATCGTTGGTTATGCTTCATCGCTGGATATACAATGTACAACCGCTGTTGCATACTTGGGAGATGGTGGTCTTGATGCCTGCATCCATTTGTTGGATTCTGCTATTGGCAGTAGGCATTGGTTACAAGTGGCAAAAAATTTTGGAAGCATGAACTTGGCGTAGAACATATCGAAGGGGAATCATGTGAATCTTGCCAAATATCATCATCATCACCCTAGACCTTGCACAACCTGATGAGGGGTCAGGATTGCTCTACTCGTGACCAGGTTTCGGAGCTATTGGACTGTGAATAGATTGAATCCAGAGTGATTTAGAGAATACATTATGTGTGACAGAGGCTACCACAACCGTTCCTCCCCAGTGTTGGTTTCTGAGTTGCTCCTGTTGCCGCAATCTCATTTTTTAGATATCCTCATGCCACAAATCAACCATATCTAATACCCTTACAGCACAGATTGGTCTAGAAACATGCAGTATCAACCCACCATGCAACCTGGCGTGAATCCCGACGACGAACTGCTTCTCCCAATTAAGTGGATTGCCATGCATATGCCACATCTTCAGTGCCAACCGGTCGCCTATTCGGTGGGTGTTTTTTGGGTGTCGCATCATCTTTGTTGAATGCCAGAGCACGCCAACTGAACAGATTGCCACCTGGCCAGATCCTAATCCAGAAAATTGATGATGCATTATGATCGGAGATTACAATTCGAGTTACATCCTATCGGCCCATTGTGCTGGATCAAGGGCGACTTATAACGAAACAGAGGATTGGTGCCACTATCGCCAACAATCGAGGCTCAATGGTTTCGCAAGTGTCTTCAGACGAGGGCCCTTTATTGGGAAGTCGATGCCGGCTCCTATTTACATGATGAATATCGCCAAAGAATGATCAATTCCTACCTGCATTTTCTGGCTGCGGCTGGTTGGAATATACGACCCGGGAGCTGTCGCACTACACTCCAGATATAAATATCCATATAATGTCGAGCAAAAAATCACACTAGCAAGTATGTACATAGGAAGTATAAGACGATGGTTGAGATGATCCAGAGCGTGCCGCACAGCCTTCTCTGGCCATCGGCGCCGGATTCAACCTTCGATATGAAATCGGACAGGGGTCTTGGCGCCGGATTGATTTCGTAACCTAGCGTTTCCAGAATACTGATTAGCTGGGGGCCAATCGCCCCCCCTATGTAATGGCCACCACGGCCGACGTTTTCGTCTATTGAGACACCCCTATCCTCCATGAATCTCATCAAGAAATCCGGGGAATCGCTGAATGATGCAAAATCAAAATGAGATATAGAGCTGCCAGGAATAAACGGATTAAGGCTAGTCTCTAGAATAATCGGCTCGTTCATGGACGCGTTTCGTGGAACAAACGCCAGAGTGTGTGGGGTGGTGGTCAGGTTCACCATTCTGGCCGCATGTATGTATTGTGGGGAGTTGTGGAATGTCTGGTTGAATTCCTCCACACTGCTGAAGATCGATCCCGGCCCACCTGCGAATTCATCCAGCTGGTCCACCATATCTGTCAGCGGCTTCAGCGATGGATACTCGACTATGTACTTATCAAACATATTCTCTACAAACCCACCGAATATGTATAGCTCTGCTGTGGCGGCCACTAAAATGTTTGGTGTGAGCGCCTTGGTCGTGTCTTGAAGATAATCCATCCACGACGAGGAAACACCTAGTCCATGGACCAATTCGTGGATTATTACGAACAGAAAATCGCTTTGACTTTTCTGCATGGCGCCTTCATCCTACATCAGATAATCTCAGTTAAGGGCAGCCAGGAAGGGGGCCCAAACTGTCTGATCGACTTACTTGAAACCAGAAATCCACGTCCGAGTTGAACGAGGCCATGATATCTGAAGGGCTGAATTTGGGGTGTTTGGCGTAGCCCTTCTGCTTTAGTAAAGCCTGAGGGAATGCCCGCTTTCGTCCATCATCGTCCACCAAAACAATCGTTCTGGAGGGGCCTGCGCTTCCTTTCCTTGAGGGATCAATGTTGGGATACGAACGAAACGAGACTACGGAGAAACCTTACCCAATATTCGAAAATCTCGGTTACACTCGTTGAACTCTTGGCAGAAAGAAACGAAGGAGGCGTTGACAACAAGCGGTTCGCGGAAGACCACCACATTCGTGATCAGCCGGAATGCCGTGTCGAATGTTGCTCTGACTTTGTCGCATCTCTCTGGCTCTGCGTTACATTGAAGCTGCAGTTTTAATGCTGGCTCCCCGGGGGACATTACTCGTGCTCCTTTCAACTTGCCAACATCCTCCATCTCGCACTCCACTCGGATCTTGTAGGTCTTCTGCCAGGGCCTTGGGTGATCGTAGCAGACGAGGGGATTGTCAAGGTGGTCTATGCCTCTCGCAAAGAGTCCATTGAACATGGATACACCAAACCATAGCAGTAACAAAATCAACGGCATTTCTAACTCAGTATTAGGGGGATTCAAATGAGGATTTCGGAACACTTCGCCCACCAATTCAGGGAGTTTCGGTCAGTAAGGAGGGGGAAAGCTTTGAACGAATCCCCAGACACAGCAGTAATATATAGGCAAGCGGGCTAGAGTGCTGGAGACTGTTCAGAGGAAGGCAGAGACCTATGGCATCACCTTTCCTCTCGGGTATTTTCAAGCGCGGGCGGCCCATTGTTCAAGGAATAATAGAAGGGAATATCAGCCTTTGTCGCGGGTTACTCTGAATGCATAACTGGTCGGAAACATGCTAAGAAAGCAATGATATGTAACCTCGTCGAATTTCGCCTGCTATCCTTATTAGGGCATCCGACCCCACACCTCAACTCGTCTCCGGGAAATTCATGCCTGAATACTGATCCTGCCATCATCCTGTTAGCATGCAGGTTGTTTTAACGACGTTTCTCACTTCGATGGAGTTTAATCAGCTCAAATGGGATGCGTACTGGCCATCCCCTCGCAAGACAATAAGGGCACCATTGGTCCGCTCCACTACTGCATCATGCATGGAAAATGAAACACCGCACCTAAAAATAACCAGTGTTTGTACAGCACTGGTGATGCACAACAGGATCGTGCGTCATGGCTGCAACGCTCGCCTTCCAAACGTCGATTGTGCTCACCTACTCGCTGACTGTGGCCACCCACACGCGACGGGATGGCCATGGAATTACGTATGCACGTGGAGTATCATTACTCCGCGTCGAAGCCCGACTAAATTTCAGTATCCGGGAAAATCGGCATCCCTCATATATCAGTGCTACCCTAAGCATGGCCATGCATTCAACAACGCAAATTCGGGCAAGACTCTTCAGGCAATGACAATCTATGACTTCAACCGAGCTGCCTGGTTCCACGGGATTCATCACCAGCGTCCTCTTGCGTGCTACTGGATACATCCCGTCCAGGTAACCTGGCACGGCATATTTCTACTGCGTTGGGCTGAAATTGAATTGATGACGGATGGCTTACACATTGCCCGGAAGCCCTGCTTCTTGATTTCGCTACCATTGAGATCATTGCTCAGGTGGTGAACACATCCTTGCAGCAATGGAAATCTAGATCTTGGTGTCGGCACACACATGACGTGAAACGGGAATAAACAGGGATCTTCCGGTTTTCTCTGCAGAGTGGGAGGTACAAGGTGACAAGGGGAAGATGATTGGAGTTTGCAAAGGCTTGCTGCGTGGATTTTCACGTTGACCGAGCTGGTCGCCACTCCTCAATGGGGGTGGGATGTTGGACCAGAATACCCATTAATACAAACAGCCAAACCAAGCCGCACCATGGAGAGCTAAAAAAACGCAATCTAAATCCAATGGACGAATCATGACATCAGATAATTTTAGATTAGGAAATGGTGACACAGTCATGCGTTCCATTCGAACCCACCACGGTGCCAATTGTCCAGTGGAGTTGGCCGCGATCAGTGCCGCTACGGGTGCTGTTCTTGCTTCGATGGACTTGCTGGCACCGCGGCAAAGGGAGCGGAGGAAAAATTTTAAGGCACCTATGATGTAGTGATCAACCAACGAGTGCCTCAAGATCTCAGTAAGACAGTGCTCTCTGAATTCTAGGATACGGGGTTGCTTGTTTTAGGACTCGGCGCAGAGAGTGTAACAGCGATATTACTCTACATCCAATTTGATGAAACTTTGCTCAACGCCTTTGGCAGCGTTCCATGCTCCCTCGCTAGTTCATCCGTTAATATGTATATAAACCTTTATCTCTACGCTTTTGGATTGCTTCTTCCTCATATGGTAAAAATAAGCTTTCAAGAGGGAAAATCGATTCGGATCGATGATTATTGATTGTAATTAAAATCAATATGGAGTTGGCTGGGCGCACATCCAATAGGGAGGGGCTTTGGCGGAAATACCAATCACTTCACCCTGGTGTATATTAACAAAAGCTGGTTTACTCGGTGTTCGTTACGGATATATAACTGTGCGCCTCTCATGGAGCTGTCTTAGACCGCTATTCCTCAAAATACACATCTGTTGCTACGAGTGTACAAATTGGCCTCTTGGTACTTATCATCTCCTGATTCTCTCTACTTCGTTCAGTCACCTGCCCCCCATTGATATATGATGGTAAAGTATTTTAATGAGCCCCTCCTTACTACGGAGGAATACTCGTCCAAAATACACAAACCCTATAACCAGAAGTACCTGAGATCCTTCAAGAATCTGTTTGTGCTAATAGCGGTGTTATTCGTTTGCGGATTGTTATTCTTCGGTATGGGCTTTGTGCACCGGGGCGACACCGCCTTACCGCACGCCCCAGGTATGTATCCGAGCGCAAGCCTTCCACCGCCACATTTATTCATGTTCTTTCGTAGCTGAAAATATAGAGGAGTTCAAGTACACTATTGTTACGGCAGCCAGCGCAAACCACTTCTGCCCACTTCAAAGCTATCTATATACCCTACAAGACACGATTCGCTATATGCCTCCCTCGCTCCGCCCAAGAATAGTTGTGTACGACTTGGGAATTGGTGAGTTTCAGCGGGCTACACTTGAGGATTTCAAAGCACAGGGATACTTCCATGAGCTGGTAACTTTCGACTACTCCCAATACCCCTCCTTTTGGAGTGTCCATATCAACCGCGGCGAATACGGCTGGAAGACCGGTATAATCTACGAAGTGGCTCAGCGTTACCCTGGGGTTATTCTCTGGATGGATTCTGGTGATCGCGCCTTCCCCCACTTCCTGGTTGACGTGGTGAACTATGTGGAGAAGTACGGTATCTTCAGCCCACCAAGTAAGGGCACGATCCCGGATTTCACCCATCCTGGTATGATGAAGCACTTTGACGACTCCATGGATAGGTATGCGAAATTTGTCAACTGCAACGGGGCATTCATCGCGTTCGACGCAAGAAACACAACCATCATGAATGACGTTATCAAGCCCTGGGCTCAATGCGGCCTTCTGAAGGACTGCATTGCCCCGGTCGGCTCCAGCAGGGCAAACCATCGTCAAGACCAGGCAGCCTTTACGTATCTCATGGCCAAGAATGGGTACCGATGCCGCTTCGACGGGCTTACTGGACTGCTGACACATCTCGACAAAGACTGTAAAATTCAAATTGAAAACCACTTGGCCCGAAAGCAGCAGGCTCTATAATGTTGCTCACAAGCCACACCCTGATGACACGTTGTACATAGCATTCATCTTCACCACCACTCCGTACGATAGATACCACCTCAAGAATCTCTGACCTTGCCTTATGCGAATAATCCACCGCTCTTCCTGGCGGAATCTCAAGTGTATTGTAAGTGAATATTTTCACCCCCGGCCCATGGATTCTTGGGACGCACCTAATTCTGGAATTCTCTAATGCATCAATATCCTAGCACTAACAATTTAATCGAGCTCCATAAATAAATTTGTTGACCTCACGAAACTCTCGTTAACCTTGGTATGCTTCTAGTTTGGTTCTGATCGTTACCAGCGAAGTTACGTAACCGCATCATGTGTCCTGTTCGGAAGAGATGCCCTCCAAATGGATAAATAGATTCATGGTGCTCGATCAAACGCAACAATCAATCAAGTGGGGATCATGTGGGCCTTCAAACCAATCCCACCTTCATTCAGAGACATTGCCACTGATCTAAATATGAACATTTATATCGATGTTATATCGGTGGTTGACATTCCGGATTGACTGGCGGGATTCTGCTGAAACACTCGAAATTCGGTCGATGGACAAGGATGCATTAGATTGGCAAATCGACTGGCGTATTGTGGGAGTGTTTAGCCAAACACCAGCGGGAGGCTTCATTGGATCCATCCACCCGCTGGCCCCAATATGCCTCAGCCAGCAGTCTCTCTTGGGGAAAAACCGGTTCTGCCGGTGCCTTACTGGTTTATCGGTTTCGATTTTCAACCCATTTGCATCGTTCATCCAGTTTGTGATTCTGATAGTGAACTCTCGGTTGCTGTGTGTACCATTCTCCTCAAAGCCTTTCCCGAATGGTGATGGTTCGAACCTGAATGTCCAAGCCTTGGAAATGAGCAATGGGTTACAGGTATGATACAAGTTGAATTATTGGTAGGTTACCGGATACTCAGTGCCCGCCCACCTTTATTCCTCACATGACCGGCCCAATAAATACTCGGCCATACATAAGGCTAAAGCATTGCTATCGTTATCTTGTGGAACCCAATTAGACCCTCCACCCACACGAAGGTTACCTCATACGGCTACAGCGGTAGGTAACATGGCGTTTCCTGTATGTACTCCTTGAGTAGCCAATTCGTTAGTGCTGATGTAATCCTGGAATTCATGGTGCGGTGCTTTAACCCTAGGTCGCCAATCAGGATTGGTGGCCAACACTTGATAATGAGGTAAAGAGAAAAACAAGCCTGCTTTTGCTTCATGCGGTAGCTGGTAGCTAATTTCAGATCAGTCGGAAGCGGCACAATGACTATCATTGCAAATATGTGAAGAGTAATATTATTTCAGTTATTGGATACAGCTGGCGTGATGTGAATTAGTACTCAGTTGGAAATAGTGTTCCGATATATTGGTTCCTTGTGATGATTCTATTACCATCGTGGACCTCTGTTGTACAATGGATGCGGCAGGTATAATATGTATTTAGCGGACGCCGAATAGGGAGAACTCTTGGCTATATCGAAAAAATGCATCATCTTGTGTTGCAGCAGTAATCACTCAAGAACCCTGAGCATCAGCTCTAGCAGTATGTATGCCGATTTCTAGGTGGGTCAGGTAGCATATATATTGGCACCACAATAAATGAAAATATTTGAATTACCCTGGATTTAGATATTATTACATTAGCATTGGTATTGCCCAAGTGTATCACCAACATCCACATAAAAATACCTCAAAACTTTCGAAATCAGGGTTTGGGACTGTGTTAGAGACTATATGGAATATGCTCATCTGTAGACTATGAGAACTAGCCACCGATTTGTAGGCCATGGGCAATGAAAAATATTTGGTTACTGAGTGACATATTAACAGGACACTACGTGCAAAAGGTATGCACATTAGTGACAAACAAAGACTAGTCCCGGTCTGTACATCTTTCAGATGTAACCCTTGCTGTTTTGCATTTAATAACCCTAGTATCTGTTGAAGATTATAAGTAATCCGCCTATTTATTCAGTATTTTTGCAATCATGGCGGTTTTGCTATAGTCAGTAGCTCCCCATACATCATAGCAATATTCAGTATTCATATTCTCGATACTTAAACCTCAGTCCCAATAATTGTACAAAGCAGTGCATACTGTCAAATATCCATATTAGTATCATACCTAAAAATCAATTAGTCAGGCACCTGAAGTAGAAATATATCGTGGCTCCACATTTGACGAGTAGGAATAGCTAATTATAGACTTGGAAAATTTTGGGTGACTTGTTACTAGATTGTTTGGAATATGTACTAGGTGTTGTGTGAGTTTTGAAAATATAAAGTGGTACTTTTAATTTTGCATAGTCCTGCAGAAAAACTGGTAGACTATCCCTAAGAAAAAAAATTAAGAAAAGGCCAGTAGAATACCATCAAGATACTGGCTGAATTCAAGTTTCTCTAAACTTACAGCTCCTAATATCTCAGGTACTGGCTATTTGGCAGACAAACAGTCATATTTTCCAGGTGGAGACTGTTGTAAGAGTCTTGGAGATATTGGAAGTGATTGGGAGAACAAGTAGATTATGTGGTTTTCACTTAATGATTTATTGAATGAAAAAGTAGTATTTATACTTTTACAGGGTCTTGGCAAAACAAGCATAAAGAATATTCTCAAAAAGGTCCCAAGTATATGTGTGCAAAGTATGAGGCTGTTTGGACAGCTTATTCAAATTTCATGTTCAGGGTACCTGATGTTTTGGTGAAAATATTCCAAGTAAATCCTGACAAGGAATTTGCTCAGAATTCTCGAAGATTTGTCGGTAATGATCTAAGTGACTACGTTAGGTGAATATTTAGGTGCAATTACGAATTTTAACAACAGAGACTAGGCCAACTAGCATTCATACCAAATTTGGTAATCTGCTACTCACTACTTCCAACAAAAATTGCAACCAAAAATTTGAAGGTGAAGCACCAGCTGCATGCTCGCAAAATACCGTTAGAATACCAGCGGAATATCAGATGAATTCCAAGTTTGAGATTTTCAAAGGGTATGCTCAGGAAGGCCTCGAAAGCATTTATGCAAAGTTTGGGTCTTATGGATAACTTGGCAATTCTTCATATATTAGATATCTGACATCAGGACTTCACAGGGTTGGTCTTACTTTTGTTTTTAATATGCTACAAATGAGCCAATCGGGAGATCGTAATAAATAAATGTTTCAGATGTTCGGCTATATAATTGCACTGGACTGAAGGCCAAGATGTTTGCGAAGGTTTTTGTTAAAGTTCTGGAGGTTTTCAAAATCAACACACTCATTCAATTAGCACCAGACTTTACATATTGCATGCTACGACCTTCCTCAAATCTCTTCTAACACTGCCCACAATCTTACAATACTTAAATTTCCCCAGGGATTATAGAAATGGAGATACAGTTTAAGATCCCAATGGTACTAGACATCTCTAGGACTACCAACTAAAGCGCAACAACTATAGAGAAGTTGGGCTGTGATTTGGGAATGATTTGCAAAGGCCTACATAAAAGTATAGCATAGTTCAAAATCAATTTGATATTTTACATTTGGGCAATGAGTAAAATCAAGTTTTATGAAGAATCAGGTGCAACCCTGAAGTTTATGGGGATCAGCAGTTAGTAACGACAGGTGATTAAAAAAGGTGAAATCATACTGATTTGCCACTGCATTTACAAGACGATTCCTGGACTGGCTCGGTTTAGTAACGGATTAGCTTCAAATACTAGCATCACAAAAGGCATCGGATTCGCTGCTCTACAAAAGACACATTACCAATCCATCATGAACTCTATCGATACAAACAAACCTTGTGGGTTTATGAGACGTGTCCGATTGGGTTCCTGACGCGGAAAGCCAGCTCGGTCTCCACCACTTGGATGATTGTACCAACAGCAAGTGAACATTTATTCCTAATTCCATTTCGATATGCATAACAGTACATGGAAATTACATTAAGTGGATCCCTACAAAATATACTTGAAAAGCCCCCGCTAATCCTATCAAAGCGGATTGAAGATTCATGGAATGGAGGTGACATTCATTTCATCAGGTGATTTCCACAGAAACCTACTTATAGGAGATTCATGGCACCGCACCACCTCCTCTCTCTCCAAAAAGCCCCAAGCCAAGGTGGGGATTTAAGATCTATACATCCCATCGATCGCTCGCAACAGGGCAACTCGAGGCCATTCATGAGCGTGCTTAAATCACTCACTTGAACCAAATAGACCCAGAGGCGAATAGGTTCACATCCTCGTCATAGTCGTAGCGATACGTAAACACTTCATTATTAGGCGCTTCTCGTTCAGTTGTCCCCGCCCACCATGCGCCAGCACCGAAATAATCGCTCGTCCTATCCCCTAGGCTCCCCAGGCTGTCGGCACCAACGGACTCTGGCTCGTCATTGTTCGATATAGTGATGGCGTTGAAGGTTGACGAACTTGGCCCCGAGCTGATGCCAACCAAGCTGGAATTCGGTGACAGTGAAGCTGATGTATGAAATGGTGAAACCGCAAACGAGGCTGCATTTTCTGAGGAAGGTGTGCTGACATTCTGGCAGGTTGCTTGGTTCAGAAGATCTGGGCGCTGGATCCCAGGGGGCTTGTCAGTCCCATTTCCATTAGGAACTAGATCCGGGATTGACCTGGAGTCAGTTGATTGGTGAGTCGTGGACTTTCCTTGAGCCTGTATTTGTTGGAGCTGGAACTGTTGAAGGCTAATGGAGGATTGTCTGGATATGGCAGCGGCCCTTACAATATTGTTCAGGTCATTCAGTCGCCCAGGAATGCTCTGTGCCTGAAGATTGTATTGGAGTGAGTTGTTGGGTAAAGGAACCTGGGCTGAATGCCCATTTTCGAGGGGCTCATCCGAAGAGAGGCGACGAGGCCGCTTATGCGAAATAGCATTGCTTGCTGGCTGGCTAAGATTGTTTTTGTTATCAGCCGCATAAGAGCTTCGAGCATCAGCCAATGTCGATTGACCAAGACTGATATCTAGTGAGTCAGATAGTATCGGGTTGGCCATGGCAGAGTCCCTGGATAATCCGTTAGCTTGTGCTGCTGTTGGGTTTCCTTTGCTGTCTTTGACAGGGTTTCGGTTCCTTTTCTTAATCACGTCCGTTTTCAGGCTGAGTGGGCGAACAACTCCGTGAAGTTTCAAAAACAGGCCACATGCGTTACACAACGGCTGTCCACCTTGAGGATTACGTCTCCATAACGGGGTGGTAGTTGTTTTACAGTTCGAACAGCTCAAATTTTCATTACTCGTCGACAGCCCAGTGCTACGTTTCGATTTGCTGTTGGATTTTGGGGTGGCGTGATTACTAGACTCTAATGTACTCGTCCTATTTACAATGCTGGTGTCATCTTTTTCCTGCAAAAAAGACTGGCTTCTCGGTGGTTCGGGTGGGTCTTCAGCAATTTGGATAGCCGGGAAGGCTCTGACGGTAGGGGTGGACAATGAGCGACGATTCGCTGCCGTCGTGAATGCGCCGTTTGGAGTGGATGGGTTTTGTGAATGAGGGGATATCGGTAATCTACTTCTATAATCGCCTTGGCTTTCATTTGGGGAAAACGTGTCTGCGTCCATGAAGCTCATGAACCCCATGTTCGCACCCTCGTTCAGGTCAAAATACTGCGTTGTGCTCTGTAGGGAAGGAGTTACTTCTGGTGAGAAATCGAATGTCCCACCAATCGAGAGTGAGCTGAAGCTATTCGAAGTATCTTGCATTGAAGGGATGGTTCCATTGGATATAGAGAGATCGGCACCATTTCTCGAAATATTGAAAACATTTGGCCTGGCTGTAGAGTCACGCTGGCAACCCATATTGAGATTGGATCCATTGTAGCCCGTCGGTTCGGGTTTGGTGAAATTCTTGCGAGATGTAAAGGGTAAATACTCAGCCTTGCCAAAGAAATTGTTATAGATACAGTACCAAAATCCCCTTACTAGTCAAATACTTGTGCTTTAACGCTGGGCCACTCAAATCTGAGGGCATCTTCGTTGAACCGTTCATCAGACCATCTTTACCACAATAGTTTGCTTGGTTCGATCTACATAAAGCCTGTTCCTCCTTCTTGATATCCACAGCCATATCGTTCCCCTCAAACGTGCTATGGACTGAAAACAGCGAACGTGAACCTGACTTTTGAGAGGCTTGGGTGAATCCCTCGCTTGCACTACCCCTATTTCCTTCATAACAAACGATGGGCTTAGCTCTGGAGGTCTCTTCCTTTCCACTTTTCAGGGTCATAGCCATCATTCTCCATGTTAGATTTTCTAGACGTTGCCCGTTAGGCAAGTTGTCTTTTGCCCTGGTGTATAAACGCCAAACTTCAGTGGCCAGGGGATCCTTCTCTTGTTTTACACGGGGGTCTTCTTTTTCTGCTGGCTGCTTTCTCGGTGGGAATAGGGTGGTTGAGAGAATGGCAGCTTGAATGGTGGACACTGGGGGAGGACTCAACCGAAGTTGAGAAGTGGTCTCGGAAGGAGAACATGCTTCTGGACTCCTCGACATTGAGTGAGCAAGGGTGCCTTTGCGTAGGATAGAGGGATATATCGAGTATACAATGTAAATTAAATCCCAGAGTTGGAAGGACAGAAAATCAACCACCTCCGTCCAGTGCACCTTAATATATCTATTGTTCGACTGTGAGGCGACGGATAGACTTATCTGCAAACTGATACAACTGATAATGAAAGCAAAATAATGCTCAATCCAGATACACAAACGGCTTCCATTGGATGATCGAATTTTACTTTATCTTAAAATTCACGCGTTGTGTTTGCAATTCGTATTATACATGAGCGACTAGACACATATTTGTCAAATGAGCCAGAGATAAAGCCCAGCACTCCCATGGGGAACGTCTCCGAATATACAAGCCATTTGCATGGTGCGGTGTAAGCCTCTGTTAGGTGACGATTCATTCACCAAATCTCCAGGCCTTGGGCCGGACTGTGAAGGCAAGACCGGTATAGTAGCACACATATTTGCCCCTGGGATCTCGTGGGCTTTCATATGCCACAATATAGACCTTATCAAAGAAACATTGAAATATCAAGAGATCGATATACTACTCCTAAATTAGCGAGCCCGGGGTCAAATAACGGACTCCACCAACCTGAGCATATTTGGGTGTCAGAAACGAGCGCTATATAGGTAATGCGTTGTAGACATTGATTCAGTACGTGGTCTTAGCCAATGGTGTAGAGCAGGTATGTTCCAGGGAGGATGGTTTGGACCCATATGATTATCCGATAGCGGTTTTGTTACGAGATTATCCGCTATCTCCATTGATAACCATTTCGAACCCTATTGATTGAGGAGTGGTCATTTGGTACGTTCTCATGTGAGCAGCGTCAACAGTGATATGATGTTTTATTGCACAGGATTGGTCAATGGAACTGATTTATCCGCTCGATTAGGTGTGTATTATTCGGACAAGGCAGTCACACCAACTAATTTCACATGAAGATCTCCACTCCGTATGATTGAAGTTGCAACATTGAATAAGTCGTTGGTGCTGAGTGCAGAAACGGAGCCATCATTGAATCACCTAATTTCATGACATGATTCAGGGATACTGCCTGGATATTGTGGAGAAGTGAAGAGCCCTCTTCCTAGGATTCCCCAGATCTGCCCTCGACTTATCATCCATATCACTGTGTTCTTCTATGTCGATTCCTGCCGATTTTGTGCACCTCCAGAGATTGCTGCGTTGAGTCAGGTTTCCATATAAACATACCCACGAGTCTTCGGATGAAATAATATTGTCACATGGGAGGAAGCCTGCATACATGCATGCTCTTGCACGGCCTTAATCCATGAGTCACAAGCCCACTGTATCTTCTAATCATGATTTCAGGAGCCATTGCATTGCAATAGATTAGTTGACCATGTGCTTGATTGGCACCCGAGGTTTAGTATGATCGTCTGCTGGAACTGCTGGATATGAAACCTCTGCTCTAAAAAGGAAATGACAAAATGCAATCGAAACCTTTACATAACCATCTATTACAACCCAGAAAGCTGTATAAACTTCACAACCCAGCGTTTCACAAGTTACCGATAACTTCAACGTGTTGCGTGGATGATGATTGACTTGGGTTAAGGTGAATCCGGATTAGAAGACTTGTTCAAATCATATTTCGAAGGCCTAGTGCATATTGGTGTGAATGATACCTATTTCCCTACCAACGCCATTTGTCACCACAGCCTCATCAAAGGAATGGAAAGCGCCAATTGTGAGCCTCTTTGATTATTAACTTTATGGTTGTATACATCCATAAGCCCGATTTCGGGAAACGATATATCTCATATACTACCTCATAAATATCGAAGCCCATGGGCGATTGTGGGCCTATCATGGTAATCTGCATATTGACAGAACAGCTCAACTCTGCTTTAAGAATCGAATGTAGCCAATTGAGTATGATGGCGTACTCGTCGCACAATATTAACATGCCGTGGTGTTTCTTGCCATTAGCCAACCCTCCCATATACATTGCACCTTTTTGATAATCACCTTTGATGAGTAACAAGCATGCTTCAGAAAATTGAGGTTAACATACATACACCTAGGCAGCATTCTCATAACCTACTCAATTTACAATTCAGTAGAGAGCCTCTTGCTATCAAAATGATTGTTCAAAGAATATATGATGAGTATGAAAGCCATATGCATTACTTTAACAAAGATTCAGTGGGATACAAATGATACTATATTTGCTGTTGTTGTCAGAGTTTTGGAGATATTGGAAGTGATTGGGAGAACAAGTAGATTATGTGGTTTTCACTTAATGATTTATTGAATGAAAAAGTAGTATTTATACTTTTACATGGTCTTGGCAAAACAAACATGTACATTGTGTTTTTAAATATCCCAAGAACATGCGTGCAAAGCTTGGGGCTGCTTAGACTACTTTGAGAATTTTCATGTTCTGGGTACCTGATGTTTTGGTGAAAAATTTCAAAGTAAATCTCGACAAAAAATTTGGGCAAGATATTCTAAGATTCATAGACTATGATCTAAATGGCCAAGTTAATGGAACAACTGGGTGTAATTACGAAATTTACAATATGGCTGGACATACTTCAGCAGCTCTAAATGCTCAGTATTGGCCTAGAGCCTGGCACTATTACATTGTAGTCAACGTGGGAAACCTTAATCGAATGGTTCGATCTTACCCACCAAGATATAATATATGTTTCATGTAGTAATACCAGCATCCACAATAGCCTAATAGATATGATGGAAAGCAGGTAACAAGGCTAACACTACTGCCAGCGAATGCTCGAAAATACTATCATGCATGAACACTACGAGAAAAGTAATATTTATACTTTTACAGGGTCTTGGCAAAACAGACACGTATAATATGTTTAGGAAGGTCCCAAAGTTTGGGCTGTTTGGACAACTTGACAATTTTTCATGTTCTGGGTACCTGATGTATTGGTGAAAATATTCAAACTAAATCCCGACAGGGAATTTGGCCAGAATTCTCAAAGATTTGTAGGTAACGATCCAAGTGACTAAGTTAGGTGAATATTTAGGTGTAATTACGAGATTTACAACAGCTGTCAGTGAAGCCTCCATACTATGCATACAAGCATCCAGTATTAGAGCATAGTCATAACATTACATTTATGGCTTGTCAATAAATACTTTCCCCAAGCGGTCACAATTATCAATAGATTTGAGACAATCCACCAGCTGATAGAGCCATGAGGAAATCCATAATATCATAATGTCGATGACTTCAAAGCAGAAGTAAGCTCTTAAAAGCTTGGAAATGATACTCTATTTTGTGTGAAGGCATCGGCTACCCAAGTACCAAATGCTACCCATACGTTAAAGAACATAAAATGCAGCGGGCATTGCTGAATAGCCTCTGTTTAATTTTTCGCCTATCGCAACTGTTTTGGTTTTGAAATTTTGCAGTATATGTTGGCAACCCTTCAGAGGAGTAACAACGTAGGGCTAAAATATAGAGGGGTTCACACGCCTCGGATCTTTCTACATTACTTCTATTGATGTTTGAAAACACAACTACACAGCTAGTTTCACAACAGCTATATATTTATTGTAGTACATGGAAGTAGGTATATATCATGTGCTTTGTGATGCTTAGTTTTGATACGTCGGTAATCAAATGTAAAATCAGTTGGCAATCATTATCAACTTGAGGGTACTACGCAAGATTCTCAAAATTCAGGCGAAGTCGGCCTCCAGGTTATCAGTGTAATTATGAGTTTATCATGCTGCAAATTGATTTCTATAGGGGCATCCGATATTATGCTTACAATTATGCTATCCTACCTTATGAGTCCACTTTGACACCCCCAGGCTTTGTGCACCATTTTATTTCGATGAAATGTTTCGGGCCATTAGTAGAGATACAGTAAATAGGCTATTGGCTCACGCCATGTGGATTCCCCGTGGGAGAGCCATCCGTTTATTGTCACAGAATACTCGCCCATGTATTTGTTTCGAGTATATTATAATAGCATCCAATTGGCAGAAGTCCGTAAAATCACACTTGGGCGCTATTGTCCTGGTGATAGCTAATATAGCTCCTAGATGCCATTGGTCCAGTAAGAAGCTTGGGTAGTAAGTCACTTCCACGTCATAGGTGGCCCAATATAGATGTAATTTACCACGTCGTCATCAGACCCTCGCGATATTTACCTTCGATATAGTTACGTTTTCAGGGTGCATGACTGAAGATACCCAGGAAGTCAGATTTTCTTGATCCAGACATTCTGTATAGATTTCCAGGAGAGCAAGTATAGTAGAACTTGGGTGGATTTTCCCAGAATGCCATTCACAATGGCTGAATTTTCTCACACTACCCCTGAAATATTACTTCTCTTAGAAGTAGAATTAGGTACGACATCGTGTACTCCGTTTCCATGCAACCCGATATGTGCCCTATTTCAACCCAAGTCTCATGCTTCTCGACTGTGGTACCATGAATAATCAATCACTCATCCCTAATCTCAGCTTTCTTTTCTTGGTGAGATGTCCCCAACTGCGAATATTGCAGAATCATAGGATTTGAAAGAGTATGTACCAGAATTGGGTCATAGGTTTGTCCAATCAAATTAGGAAAGTCTTTGAATCAAAAAACCGTAGTTGGTGCGAATCATTTGCCAAAGCCTATTCGGAACTAATTCGAACACCACCCTAAATGAAGGTCCGAAGAAGGTCCAAGAGTAGCCAGTGATTGGCACTGCAGTCACTGGAGCTGCTTCTTACACAGACCCATCGAGTGATCAGATATTTAGATATTTTGACTCGGGCAACCGTATTTTGCCTGAATTCTCTGCTTGATCTGAAAGAATGTATGCGTATTTCAGATCATCTGCGCTCAATTTCGGGGAGTTTAAAGAGCGCATTCTACCAAAAAATCATCCAAATTGTTCTTTTCGCCGACTTTAAACATTCGGATTTCACATTTCTCATAACATCCAGATATTAAAACCAATTCAGGAACAGAAAGGGTGGCTCACGATGAAATCAACTACTCTGTTCACATACAATGTGGTTCTAAAGAATCTGACGGTTTTTGCTAAATACAAGTATGTCATGTGCTACGATATGGTTGATTGAAAACTATAAAATAACCCTACCTGTCGCTGTGAGCTGTATCACTGCACTCCCTACCCTTCTCTTTGACTTCAAAGTTCATTCTATTTACTATGACTGATTTCAAATTCCTCAAGAACAAGACTGTTGGCGTTGTCCCTGTACCATTCAGTGGTGGCCAGGTATGTTCCTCCGATTTGTTGTGATGATCGATATTGATTTACCAACGCTTATCTTCTATTACAGCCCAAGGATGGTGTTGACGAGGGTCCAATCCGTTTGGTTGAGTTTGGGCTTCTAGACCAGTTGAAAGAATTGGGATGGGATGTGGATTTTGCCGGGGAAATCAACAACTTTCAGCACTTGCGCCCTCAAGAGGATCCTGATATCGGGAAGCTGAAGAAGCCACGCTATGTTTCACGAGTCAATGAGGCTGTCTCCAAAGTGATCCAAGGCCATGCGGCAGAGGGAAAGATGGTGTTGACCCTTGGTGGTGATCACAGTATGGCTATGGCAACCGTAAGTGGTACCTTTGCTGCCCACCCCGATGCTTGCTTAATTTGGGTTGATGCCCATGCGGACATCAATACACCAGAATCCACTGACTCGGGTAACTTGCATGGTTGTCCTTTGTCCTTCCTTCTGGGAATTGCTGGAGAGATTCCTGAATTTTCTTGGATCAAGCCATGCCTTAAGCCTGAACGCCTGGTTTATATTGGGCTCCGTGATGTTGATCCAGCCGAGAAACGTATCCTGAAAGAGCATGGAATCAAGGCATATTCCATGCATGAAGTTGATAGATACGGAATTGGTAAAGTTGTTGAGGATGCATTGAAGCATGTCAACCCCAACCTTGATCGTCCTATTCATTTAAGCTTCGATGTTGATGCTCTTGATCCTACTGTCGCTCCTAGTACCGGTACTCCCGTACGTGGTGGCCTCACCTTCCGTGAAGGGCATTACATTTGTGAGGCGATCTGCGAAACTGGGTGTTTGGTTTCCCTTGATATCATGGAAGTTAATCCTTCCCTGGGTGATGAGGTTAATCTCTACCAAACTGTCACCATCGGCTGTTCATTGGCTCGCTGTGCCCTTGGCGAAACTTTATTGTAAGTCCCCCACCCTGCTCTGAAAATCATTGTATCTCTACTCCAATTGTAATCCGACTTCGCATCAACCATCCTTGCCTCTATTGTACTTATGGCGTCCCTTCGTCTACCACACACCCTTAAATATCCAAATATTATATATTTTCAACAATAGCCCGTTAGTCTTGGTCTTTATATAAGCCGAGATTGTGGTTGGAACCAAGAAGCTCGAGTTGACGAAAGGAGACTTGTAACCCTATCCTATTTAGTTCAAATTAATGCCAGCCATATCGTGATACACGAAACAAAGTACATCACATGATACCACTCTGGAAAATTACGTCAGACCGCAATTCTAACAGACAAAACTAACCTGCTGTCGGTATTGGCCAATCTTACAAAAATTGACTTGATTAAATAGGATGTTTATCAGCATTATTCTTCATTTTCCGGAATGGTTTGCTAATCTATGCAAGCTTACTGATGGTCCTTAGCATAGGTGTTACAATGCGCTAGCTTCTTGACTGCTGAGGTGAGCATGCACCAAACTTGGGTGTTCTAGATGGAGACAGCGTTTTATCAGTCCAAGAAGCATATATAGATATGCCCTCTTGTTCGCATCCTACAGAGGCTGCTAAATAACCCATTATCACGATGTCCATGTGCTAGTAAAACTGCAATACATATCTTGGTATCCGGATTTCATAACGAATGTTAATTTCACATCCCTTAATATCCCAATCATGCCGATTGCAATCGATACTGGATGATTTACGACACTACCTTGCACGATTTGCAGCTGCAAGGAATCGTATTGTAGCCCCATTACGAACTGGTTTTTAGTTTAATTTGTCCAAAGGTAGCTCCAAGTTAAGCTAGACCACCACTTTTGGGAACGACCTTCCTCCGTTTACCCTGTACTCTCCCTTAACAGTGCTCTTAGCTGGTGGTATTTTAGGGTGTGTTTCTAGCGAATGGAATGAAGTTAGAGACGTTGGCCAGATATGATGATTTATTAAGTGATGTTTTGGTTGATTCGTTGTACCTTTGGTTTAAAACCCATAAAATGAATCCCGACCGGCGCTCCGCTCGCGTTAAAGTGGAAGAAATCGTTAGCATCATTCAAGATGGAGTCATTGCCAAAAGATCCACCGACTTGGCGATGGAAAGATTGCTAAGGTATTCCATTTACGGAGCTCAGAGTTATTCCTGGGATATATAGCCCTACATTATTTGACACGGAAATCCAATGATATTTCGGTATTCCAGTCTCGATTATATCAAGGCTTTCTTACGAAAGAAAAGCTCGGAAGACACGCAGGGCTTTATTAAGTATGGCCGGAGTTTTTTCTTTCCAACTTTTGCTGCTTCACTAATTTGAGTACTTTGTGAAATTCTTCTATGCTCACAACAAAGTCACTCCAAGCGGTATCTATCAATATATCACCCGGAAGCTGGCTTTGAAATCGGGCAGACTCATCGTTATAAGACGCGCAAAACTGAAGCTTCCGTGGTTGCAACCAAGCATTGGGAGGCTGGTGAGGAAATAAGATGCTGTAGTGGTGGGATAGCCTTATTAAGCCGAAAGGAGCTGCTTCACCTGGAACAAAAGAAATTGGACTTCAGCGTGATGTGGTCAAGCAGAAAAAATAGTTATTGTCTCTTCTTGGGACCGGCACGTTTTGTGAATGTAGGCAATGTTTTGTAACTCAACTGATGCGTTATAAGCTATGTGGGTTATCGACTGATGCATTCTTGATTTGAAATACGGTCCGTTTATAGCACGACTGCAACTCTAATTGTGAAGTATGTTCAGATTTATCACCCACAATTTCATCCAAGTCTAATATGGTGCTTTTCATGCCCTGTTAAAGTTCGAACCGTTCGGGCCGGATGGGATTTGTCTCAAGGTAGTGAAGCCTATTGAAGTAGGTGAGGAAATCACTACGTACTACGGAGGCAATTATTTCGGCAACAAAAACTGCGAATGCCAATGCGCCACTTGTGAAAGGTAAAATGCGCAAGCTTGTGGGTTACCTTGCTTCACGCTAAAATGTATCCTGGCGTATCTCACAGGGTGGGTGAAGGTGCGTTTAAGCCAACTATACAGAATATTCTGCAAGAACACGAACATGTGCGTAGCCGTAGGAGAAGCTTACGGAAGCGAAATAGCAACGGTAGCAAGTTGACCTGATGTTATTTGTGACCAGTGCTGTTGAACAGTAATTTTTCTTATTTCTCCTAGTCACCTACAATCCAGATGCAACGACGAAGTCAGCAGTCGAGCAGAGAAATAATGAGCAGCAGGCTATGAGGGACAAATATGGAGTGCTCTTTGATCTCCTAGAAGATAGGAATACTTTCGATAATACGCACAGTGGAAACATCTTGGATTTTGCGAAACCTAGCCACTTAAATAACTCTGCTGCTCTTTCAGCTATTTCGCATTTACTTCGACAAGTAAAGTCAGCAGATCTCAAAGCCAGCCAGGATAAGGTTGATCAGTTTGACAGGAGTATATCAAATAGACATCCAAGTAGCGTTAGCAATCTGCCTCTGTCGCAGGTCATCAGTATAATCAAGTCATGCACTATTATTTGCGCCGTTTGTAAATGTATCTGGGTTGATGACGCCCTTTTCTCCGAAGACCCAGCAGTTGTTTGTATGCGAGAACTCAAGGGGATCCAAGCAAAGGATGTGTGTCCGCGATGTGAACGACACGAAAGAATTTTTGGTCTCAAGTGGCCAGATCGACTTGAGTCAATTTCTTCCCTTGAGACACAGCCAGTAATAGCCTTTTCAAGTATGACCCAAGAGTACTAAACTTTAACCTGGAGACTTCAGTTATTGCTAGGTTTAATGGAGGCCAATGCAAGATCTTTTTGTCATGCAAAGTCTCAAGGGAAAGTTTTGAAGACTCGGCAAATTATAAAGAAAGGCAGATACAGTAAGGCCCTTCTCGTGGTTTCCAATACTTGGTTATTAACCATTTACCACAGGAATGTCTCACAGCTACAAGTCCAAGCGTCGTAGATTGCCCAAGGGGACGTTAAGGAGAAGCAAAGACTTGGCAAAACACGGCAACAGTGACAAAGTAATTCACAATATGGATGGTTCTTCCAGTCCATCAGCCTCTATCCATATCGGCCCACTCTCGTCGAAAGTTGCGTCCGCAACAATTATTAATACCGAAGGAACAACGGCTCAAATCGCACAACTAACACAAGAGAAAAGAAGTAACAATAATTCTCTTATGATGATCGGCTCTGAATACTTAATGTCTTTTTAAGGCTATGATGACAGCAGTAGTGAACTCTCGGAGGCGCCTACTAGTGAATTGAATTCTGTGAGCGATATGTCGGAATCTCACAGTCTCATAGACTGCAATTCGGAGGATCTAGCTTGGATTTACGGAAGAACAGCCAACGATACTTCAACTTTTGATCTCAGAACGGATGTTGCTTTGGGAAGCGATTCACAAAATACCAAACAAGACGATGTCAACACTATTGATCCACGTGCGAGTTTCGGAATTCCCGTATCGGAATTCCGCAGAACTACGGCGATCTTTGTTAATCCTTTGGACGAGAACGAGCCATTTTGGTGGCCAGCCTTGCTGGTTCCTACCTCGGAGACAGATAAATCCATGCGAAAGCCAAAGAGTGGCCAATATATAGTCAGGTATTTTGAGGATGGGACATATTCGTTATGTTGGCCCTACGAATTTGTCATATTCGACTCGACTTCCAGTCCGTTTACTCAATTCAAGAAGCTGATTCCAAATTTCCTACATCATATTGCGGTTCGTCGGGCTCTTGCATATTTAGAGACCGAGCAAGTCCCAAATGAAATTAGATGGGCTCGTTGGAAGAACAACTCCCGGAGGGTATGCATAATCGTCACCTCATAACGATACAGGTACTTATTTTCAATTTTCAATACCACTCGTCAAGCCAGTTAAACTTGAGAAAAGATGAAGGTAAGCCTCGTAGCCTAAAAAGTTTTACTCTCACTAACGCTTCCCAGTAGATCCAGATATTGCGATTATTGAAACATATCTATACATGATCGGCGACGAAATTCAAGTTAACGCTCCAGAAGACCCCAAAAAATCATTCAAAGCACTTGTCAAGGATGTAGATGTGCTGAACGATGTACATCACAAAGGATTGCACTACAACGTTCAATACTTAAGAGCTGATGTCAGGTGATCAATTTCTCAATCCCCTCACCAATAGACCTCTCCAACTAATCTCCAGCTCAGTCTAGGTGCATGGATACCCCCATCACGCATTGTTCGTAGTAAAGCAATGTAGATCTGTAAAGCATACAAACCTCAATTTCCAGTCCTCTGGTGACACTCGTCTAGGCGTAAAATCGGGGTTTCGCTCCATAGGACATCCAGTTAGACACCTTTGTGTTAGCACGTTCCAGCCAGGACTTTGGCAAAGCCCGTATATATTTTGTTTATACCTACTCAAGTTAGAACTACTAGTGGAGTATTATAGATTATTTGGGTACTAGTTTTTTCACTGCTGATTTATTCTAACAATATCAAATACAACCTGCAAAGCTTTGCGTTCAAAGGGTATCCCACTCTTTCAGCCATTATACACACTCACAGTAGCCTTTCTCACACAGCCGCAGTTGCAGCGCTAGCTAGCAACCTTGTTTAAAGAAAAGCCAATACGCTCTTGAAGCTATTGATGGGGCAATCCATTACTTGAAATGATTCAATGGCTCATGAACGTTCGCATGATCATCTTCAATTAAATAAGAATTGCCCATAGTAGATGATGAGTTAATAGTTAGGGCAGCATGTAGCAGTAGATTGTTTCTTTTGAATCTACCACAATATCCCATAATAGGAAATATCAGGATGGGTGCTCAAACCGTTCATCTAATCAGCTCACTACCCACTCATATAAGGAAAGCTCTCCGCGAGGATTCCCGATGGTACGAGTTGTTTAGGAAATTGCGACATCTTCCGTATATATGTATAAATATTGTCTCTCTATGATTAGCTTCGATTTTTGCAGTTAACTCGACTCCTTTCTTCCATCTTTGTTATTTCCGTTGACAGTAGGTAATGCTGGTGCACGTATGCTTTCAAGAATATCTAATAATCGATTCTTCAAATATTCAGCGTGAAGAATATGACCGTTGTACGTGAATTGGTTAAACGTCTGATTGCCGAGAATCCGGTGATGGTAAGGAAAGCTCCCCAAGGTGGCTAACAGAGGTTCAACTAAACTTTCTCTATTTCAAGGTTTTCAGCAAGAGCTACTGCCCGTAAACTACTTCAAGTATAATTGTCTTTTCTAAACGACCTACTAATAGTTTTCTTCAAGTTATTGCGTGCGCACCAAAGATTTATTTGACGACTTGAATACAACATACAAAGCTGTCGAACTTAACGATCACGGTAATCCACAAGCACCCCAAAAATAATCAAGAGGCGAATTTTTAATGAATTAACCTGATATTAGACAAAGGGGTTGAAATCCAAGAAGAATTGAAGTCATTAACTGGGCAACGTACCGTTCCAAATGTATTTATCCATGGTCGCCATATAGGTGGCTTCGACGCACTCACAAACGCCAACGAAGCTGGCAAACTGAAAGAGTACCTTGAGCAAAATCCCAACTTGTAATAGAATAGAAGTACAGGGTTACTGCAGTTTATACAATCCACCACGCATTATCATCGAAGCATCCGAATAAACCAGGGTTTATCCACGCAATCTTATGCCAAAAGGGAGGGTCAGTTTTTATTCATGAATGGGCCAAACATGCCGATTACCGCTAATATTAGATAAAGTATAAAATCAAGCCTAGTATCAAATTGGTGTAAGGCCATTTAGCTGGGGATTATCAGACCAACGAGTAGCTTAGGGTTAGGGAAATACGCAAGGATACATCTTGCATGCAATTGGTACAAAATGAGGAGATGCGCTGGTTATACAATATACATGTAAATGTGTATCCCAATCGGTGGCCTGTCGAATTGTCAGACAAGCTGGAAATCCGCAGCCAAGGTGAAATATAGAAAAGCCAGCTTTCGTACTGACAGATCTGTCAACCTTCTGCCTGCAGTCAGCAAGGTTCAAATATTAGTGCAAGAAAATCAATACAAATCTACTAGAGCCTTCATGTATTCACCATCATTATAGCCAGAATAGTATGAAGTATCCCAATTTTCCACGATTGCATGGGCTTCAACTGTATTGTACTATTACCGTATTTTACATTTCCATACCTCCTTCTATTTACCCCACGCCGTTTGATTGATTCTGATCAGTAGTAATCCATCATATCCTTTAACGGAAACTTGAAAGAGCACACATATTCCATGTTGCTTAAATAGACTCATCTATACTCTATAGAGCGAGATGTTGGGGATGGTGTATGAGCCATGTGCACTTTCAGTGACTTCTATGGAGAACAACGGAGGATGTCGCCGAAAATAGGAGTCAGGGATATACCCACCGCAGGCCTCTCCACTATAGTATACATTTATTTTACTGGCAGCGCCCATCACGAGATCACCCTTGACCGGATATTCGGGTGGCCCCAATACGCCTCAAGTGTCAAATTTTATCAATATTTATTCCAAAGAGAACAACTATTACACGACATGCTGTCGTTACGAGCGTCGACGAGTCAAAATCTTTATACAGATCGGAGTATTGATGCACAACACAAAACCCTTTGGATTAGATGGCTTCTGGCTTGTTTGACAAATAGACATGTGGTTCTTACAGGGTTTCCATTTGTAGGTGCGCCGATGTTCAAATGTAAGCTCCGTGAAAAATCGACAGTATATAATCGGTTGTGATCAACGTTGAATTCGATATACTCGGCCATTTCGCAGCTAAATCTCGGAGTAAACTGATGGCCTCTTTAACAGGTTCAATCGTCTCTACCATAAGGACTGGCTGACTGCCGTTTGCTGATAGTTTCCCTCACATAGGATTGATAAGGGGCATGTCTAAGCCACTCTCTAACATTACCTCGCACCGTCAAGCTTCTACCACATGGGTTGCAGCAGGTAGTCAAACTCTTCAGATGTTGGGGTATGGGGCCCCAAGAAGATATGTGACTTCTGTTGGAAAAAGCCAAGGTACGCCATTTTTACTGCTCGAGGGTTAAGCCTTTGCACTAAAACTGGGCAATATTCTGGATCACGTGAACTAGGACGATTGGTTGTTCTAGGTAGGACACATCGTAGTGCCTCTTTGTTGCTATGTTGCTAATGTCTGGCACTATCCACCTAGGATCTGGTTGGGCTGGTAATGAGCTTTAAGCATCGTTTGCTACATGTTCATGATCAAGCCACTCACACGATTGTAATAGGCTTCCAAGTTCTCAAGAAAATTAACAAAAAGAACTACGATGTTCAAGTGGTCTCTCCACGCAATTACTTCGTATTCACTCCACTGCTTGCTAGCACTTCAGTCGGAACACTGGAATCTCGTTGTATTTTGGAGCCCGTAAAGCAACATGCCAGGGAAGCGAACGTATACGAGGCGTGGTGTGATAGTATTGGTAAGTTGAGTAGGCTTATTACCAAAATTGAAATAGTGCTTATATTGATTTCTATGCCACCACTAGATTTGAAAAAGAAACAAATTCTATGCACCAGTAACCTGGGCGACAAGACAGAAAAATTTGTACTTGATTACGATACTCTGGTTATATCTGTGGGTGCATATTCCAATACGTTCAATGTTCCTGGGGTTCAGGAGAATGCCTTCTTTTTGAAAGACATTAACGATGCAAGAGGAATTCGTCACCGTGTAATTGAGCGTAAGATGGAACGTTGTGCTTTGATACACCCATCACTAAGCGTCACTTCTCGACATGTAGGCTTTGAGCAAGCGTCGCAGCCCGGGATATCTGAAAAAGCTCAGCTTGCATTGTTACATTTCGCAGGTAATTCTAGGTGCATAATATTTGTATGATCGATCACGACTAATTCAATCATGGGTGTACCTTATTTGGAATAGTTGTTGGAGGTGGCCCTACAGTAAGCAGTCAATATCCAAGTAACACTCATGGTTAGTTGCAGAGGTAATTCCTACAAATAGGGGATCGAATTCTCTGGAGAACTACACGACTTCATCACCGATGATCTCTCAAAACTCTATCCCAATCTCATCGACAAAGTCCAAATGACCATCTATGATGTGGCGCCCACGATCCTTTCGAACTTTGACTCTTCGCTAGAGCAGTATGTGACTAAGCGCTTCATGAGAAGAGGGATTAAAATACGCACGGGGGCGATAATCGAAGAGGTCTGCCCCGATTCCATAAAAATCAAGGGCGAAGGCGAAAGTATATCAAGGCCAATGCACAGTGTGCCCTAAATGGTTTGCTAATTGATTTCTTAGAACACACAGGCTTGGTTGTTTGGGCGACAGGGTTGACCGAAAACCCACTCATAAAGGCTATGGAGGGGCTAGTCGCAAAAGACGGTAGAAAGCGCTTGATTACTGATCGCCATTTCCGCATTCTGGATCCCCTAACTCAAGATCCTATCAAGAATGTGTATGTAAAATATCTGCTCTCACTGACGAATGCAAGCTAATGCTCAATGTAGTTATGCTATAGGCGATTGCGCGACAATTAAAGACTACGATTTACCGGCTACTGCTCAAGTTGCGAAGCAAAAAGGAGAATATTTGGTCAAAGGTAGCGTGCTAGAATCCATCGCCTACAATTGGTGCCATAGTTTACAAACAGTCAATGTCATAGCCTTGAACAAAATCGCTCGAGAAGGTTCTCCCAATATTGTAGAAGAGATCAAACCTTTCGATTACCGCCATTTCGCTAGCATGGCATATGTAGGTGGCTGGAAAGGTTGGTAAAATGTCTGCTTTTAACTGCCTAGTATCTTCGTGCAAGCTGCTAACCTTACTGTTCAAAGCAATTGTCGAGGTTGGCTCGGATAAGGCTCATGATATGAAGTATGCTGGATGGATGTCATGGCTATTCTGGCGATCAGCCTACTTTACTATGAGTGTTTCAAACAAGAACAAGGTACTGATTCCAATGTATTGGTTCTTGACATGGATTTTCGGCAGAGATACAAGCCGCTTCTAGATACTCGTATGCGGTATTATTGCTACTAGTATATATGCATCGATAAACTATATAACCACCAGCCTGAGTTCCATACTCTTACGGATATCTGTGGTAGGCGTACCATTCGCCATAAATTGAACTGCCGTCAAAAGCAGATTCACTTGATGGATCTTTATCCTTAACAGTAGTGAAAATGAGGCGGGTCGGTATTTATTCATGCACTTACCAGAACATATGGGTGCATTCTTGATGTAGACGGGCGTGGTGAGGGGCGAATGAACCGCTCATAATGCTTCAGTAGCGCATCAGCTGGATAATAGTCGGCCTACTGTCGTCATCCCCAAGTCTCGGCTCCAACCTGCCTTCTAGATAGTTCCTACTAGTATGTGAGAATTTGGGGTTGGCTCCCACATATTATGACTGTGTGAAAATCCGAATTGTTCGTCAAATAGGCAATGGTCAAAGCCTGAGAAGTTTGGATCACTAATCAAATGCATACACATACTGCTTGATTTTGTTGAAGACAACCGGGTTATTAAATCATGAGCGTTGCAAGAGCCTGTTTTGTTTAGTAATGCATATCTGATACTTTATTTGTACATTTATAATATAATCAATTTAGTTGGATCCATGGTTGGACTGTTACCTTACGTAGTCCTGTGGATACTGAGACATCATCTAGCCATGTTACACACATGACATCTCCCACACTTCCACAGTATATTTGTAAGCCTCAGTCATTATAATATTCGTTGAATGTGGTGCTAAAATCTCAATAAAAAGTCCTCACTTTCGCCATCGGCAATCGCTCTTATCCCACCTTTCTATTGTTCACTCCTACTGCTACCTATTCCAATTTTTACAGAATGACTGTTTCTAATGAGCTTCGTGTATTAGACACCATTCTTGAGAATATCGGGAACACCCCACTCGTCCGGATCAACAAGATCGCGAAAGCTGAAGGTCTTGAATGCGAACTGTTGGCAAAATGTGAATTCTTCAATGCTGGAGGCTCAGTCAAGGATCGTATTGGAAGACGAATGGTCGAAGAGGCCGAAAAAGCCGGTATTCTTAAGCCTGGGTACACAATTATTGAACCAACTTCCGGTAATACTGGAATCGGCTTGGCTCTTGCAGGCGCTGTTAAAGGTTACAGAGTAATCATTACCCTGCCTGAAAAAATGTCTCAAGAAAAGGTTGATGTGCTTAAGGCTTTAGGCGCAGAAATTATTCGTACACCCACTGAGGCTGCTTGGGATTCACCTGAATCTCATATAGGGGTGGCTAGACGGTTAAACAAGGAAATCCCAAACAGCGTCATCCTGGACCAATATTCCAATCCAAACAACCCCATGGCTCACTATGAAGGTACTGCTGAGGAGATTCTTCGAGCCTGTGAAGGTCGATTAGATATGATTGTTGCCGGTGCCGGAACAGGTGGAACTATTACTGGGATTGCCAAAAAGATCAAGGAGCAATGCCCAAATGTCGAGATAGTTGGCGTGGACCCATTTGGCTCAATTCTGGCTCAACCAGAATCTCTTAACGAAACTAATATCACCAGCTATAAAGTTGAAGGAATTGGGTACGACTTCATTCCAGAGGTACTTGAGCGCCAGTATATCGATTCATGGATAAAAAGCGACGACAAGGAATCGTTTATTATGGCGCGGCGCTTGATCAAAGAGGAAGGTCTTCTGTGTGGTGGCTCATCAGGAACTGCAATGGCAGCTGCTATTAAAGCAGCCAAAAAGCTCAAGGCTGGCCAACGCTGTGTCGTCATTTTACCCGATTCTGTGAGAAATTACATGACAAAATTCCTAAATGACGACTGGATGAAGGAAAACCACTTTACCGACAATGCCAGTCAGAGAGAAGAACAGCAGCAGACTGAACAGTGGCGTGGGGCTACCATTAAGGATCTAAATCTACCTGCAGCTATCACCGTGGAGCCTAAAACTAGCTGCCGTGAAGCCTTGAGTATTATGGAGAAGCATCATTTCGATCAATTACCTGTTGTCTCTGAGACCCATAGAGTTATTGGTCTAGTCACAATGGGCAATATCCTGTCTAAAGTCAGCTCGGGCAAGATCACAGGTGAGTCGTTGGTAAACAAGGTTATGTTTAAGTTTAGTACCAACAGGAAGGATTTTGTGGAAATCACCGAAGATACCCCACTGGCAGATATGTCACGCTTCTTCGAAACCAACTCCTCAGCCATTGTGACCAAACGTGAAGGTGACCACAGCAAAGACCTTTCCACTGCTGAGCTTACTGTGCAGCATGTAGTTACGAAAGTTGACTTATTGTCCTGGTTGATGAAACAAATTTAGTTATCATGTGAGCAGGTTCAATACCCCTTTGTTTTTTGTGAATCGTTGGCAATATTCCTGGATGGATTATCTGGTTTTTATCTGCATTGTGAATAATAATACTTCCACAGTGAAGTCTAAACCGCAAAATTATAAACTCATGCATATCAATTGTATTGGATCTCTAGCAGTATACCTTGCAAAACTCCATAGTAGGGTCAACTTATTTAGTCCACTTTCACTACTGGTAGCTTTTTTAGATTTCTGACAAGTTCCTTGTTAACAATTACTTGAAATATTTTCACCAATACATAGGTGCCCAGAAAATGAAATTATGAGCAGTTGTTCAAACAGCCCCAAACTTTGCACACATGCTCTTGGGACCTTCCTAAACATATTTTATATTCAAGTTTTGCTAAGATCATGTCAAAGAATAAAATCTACTTTGACATATAATAAATCTTCAAGTGTAAACTATGTAATCTACTTGTTCTCTCATTACTTCCAATATTTCCAAGGCTTTTACAACAGGTTATGAGCTCCAAGCTGTCACTCTCTGGAATGTGTATTACTGCTACTACTGGAGCTTTTCCCTCTGCTAAAAAGTTGAATGTATCTAACTAATAAGTCTGAATGGTGAAGATGAAGATATGGCTACAGGAGTAAGACCTTTGGGACATTATTATGGGAGGAGAAAGCTCTCCTGAGGCTGTAGGAGAAGAAGCCACAAAGTATTAGAAGAAAGAATAAAGTGGGTTTTGTTGTGCTAATCTTGGAGACATTTGAAGTGATTAGGAGAACAAATGATTTTTGGTTTCACTTGATGATTAACTGAATGTAGGAATTAGTAGTAATACTTTTACATGCTTTTGACAAAACAAGCACACAGAATATGTTTAGAAAGGTCCAAAGAGCATGCAATCAAGGCTTAGGGGTAATTGGATAACTTGAAGAAATTGTTGTAAGAGTCTTGGAGATATTGGAAGTGATTTGAAAGGACAAGTGAATTATGTGGCTTTCACATAATGATTTATTGAATGTAAAAGTAGTATTTATACTTTTACATGGTCTTGGCATTACAAACACGTAGAATAGGTTTAGGAAGGTCCCAAGAACATGTGTGCAAAGGTTGGGGCTGTTTGGACAACTTATCTAATTTTCATATTGTGGGTATCTGATATTTTGGTGAAAATGTTCCAAGTAAATCCCAACAAGATATTTGGCCAGTATTCCCTAAGATTTGAAGGTAAGGATCTAAGTGACTAAGCTAGGTGAATATTTGGGTGGAATTACAAATTTTTTACAACACTCCCACTCAGCTAAATGTTTATACTGACCAGTCCTAATTTTGACCTAAGATATTCAAACTTGTCTCTTGCTAATGGTTTGGTAAATATGTCTGCAATGATTTCATCTGAAGGGCAGGAAACTAAGCTAACTAAGTTATTCTCAATAGCTTCACATATGAAATGATGTCTAATATCCATGTGCTTGGTACTAGCATGAAAAGTTGGATTTTAGGGTTAGGGGGGGAAACAGTCACCAACAGGTGAAATCTTTATTTCAGTTAAAACAAAGAAGCCAGCATTACTGTTGTAGCTTTGATACAAGAGTGTGTAGCTGAGGGGAATTTGTAGGTAAGTTTACAAGAAGTGATGATAGTTCTTCAGTGCTCAAGACACTGTTCAATGGGAAGGGGGGTAGCAAGAGGGGTAAGAATGATTTGTGAACAACATTAATGAGGGGAATATGATAAGGATTGATATTCATCATAAAGGGAGTTTGCTACTTCAGATATTGCTGCCAAAGGTCTGTCAAGTACTTCAGGTAGGCCAGCTTGGGTTTTTCTGACTGCAGAATATAATG
>MCFE01000525.1:0-61995 GCA_002104905.1 Basidiobolus meristosporus CBS 931.73 | reverse complement strand
AGCATGGGAGGAGGAGTGAGTTACTGAGCTCTGGTATTCCATACCCAGTTGCTTCAGACGCTTGGCTGCAAGTCCCGTAGATGCCACGGTCATGTCGAATACCTTGGCAATTGAAGTGCCGATTGCTCCCTCATAAGAGACAGTATTACCAAATACCATGTTATCAGCCACAATTCGACCTTGGCGATTGGCAGGATTGGCAAGGTAATTGAGCCACGGCTTCTTGGTCAACGGATGGGGATATTCAATGGCATCACCCACTGCATAGATATCCTTTTGGGATGTTTCCAAGTGCTCATCCACCCAGATGCCACCCGTCTCTCCTAACCTCAAGCCTGCTTGCTGCGCCAATTCTGTTGATGGACGCACGCCGATAGATAATAACACCATATCGGCCGGAATAGCATTCCCACTCTTTAGGAAAACGATCAGGCCGCTCTCTGTGCGATGAAAGTGCGTCACACTTTCTTCAAGGTAAAGAGATACCCCTTTTTGAGTCAAGTGTTGATGAATATACGCAGCCATAGAAAAGTCAATAGGTGCCATAACTTGATTGCCCATCTCTACTACGGAAATGGCCACACCGGCACGATGTAAGCTCTCTGCCATCTCGAGTCCGATAAATCCTGCTCCTACAACGACGGCGCGCTTCACCTGCTTCTCAGCGATATAGGCCTTGATATGGTCCGTATCTTCCACATTGCGTAACGTAAAGATACCTTCCGAGTTGATACCATCCAAAGGTGGTTTGACGGGATTGGCACCAGGAGACAACAAAAGCTTGTCATAGCTCTCTGTGTATTCTTCCCCGCTTGCCTTACGGATTGTCAGGGTTTTATTCGCTGGATGAATGCCGGTTACCTCACTCTGTATCCGCACGTCAATACGGAAACGCTTGCCGAACGATTCCGGGGTCTGCAACAGCAGCTTAGCACGATCGACAATGACACCGCCTATATAATACGGCAAACCACAGTTGGCGTAAGAGATATGGGGCCCCTTCTCCAATAGAATGATTTCGGCCAACTCATCTGCTCTTCTCAACCGGGCGGCTGCTGTGGCTCCACCGGCTACACCTCCAATAATTACGTATCTCATATCTGCTTGTTTCAATCGTCCTGATGTATATGATGCTGACAGGGACAATTTATATGAAGGACCGCTTAATAATCTGAGGCAATTTGGTATATCTACAATGGATTACCGTTGATTTTTAGAATGCATTATCGTCGCAATGTTAGGGTGTCCTCTAGGGTGGTCATCTCCAGATAGGCATTATATCAACAGCAGCTCCCTATTCAGGTGTCTGACCCCATTTAGGTAAGCATCCACTTTTGGTTTCTCTACGCCTTGGATTTCTCTTAGGTAACCAAAAATGATCTCAGTGTATTGTAAATCAATCACTAACCAAAAATGATCTTGATGCATTGTAAATCAATCACTAACCAAAAATGATCTTGGTGCATTGTAAATCAATCACTAATGATTTGCCAATAACTCATAACTTCCTTGATACTTTCCTTATTTCTTTAAATACAAAAGTTGGCTTAATACGGATACTACAAACTTGACCCTTAGTCTAAAAGTGACTATACCAGGTTGGTCAAGTTCGCAGTGTATTGCCTCTACTCTATGGCTCCAGATGTGCCTGCCTCACCATACAGACATGCTGTCCTTAATGCATTTGGGCGCTTTCCTTATTCCATCAGAGTTCTTCACTTTAGAACAAGGCTACTCCTGACACTTCACAACACCCACTTAGAGATTGATCCTTGGTGACCCTGATGTACACAACTTTGCCAGATTTATCAAGGAATCTAGGTAAATGTATGTTTGTTCGATTGTGATGGAGTTTGTATGGCAGGATCCATCGACATTTTGCTGCTTGTTATTGTTTGGCCGACTATCTGGAATTTTAATAGTTTATCAAAATCTGCGGTTGAGTTGCTGATCTTCATTTACCACGTATTCGGAGTATAAAATGGATTTTCAATCGTGTTCACAACTTGGACAAATTGGGAAATAAACCCAAAATAGTAGCTTATCCCGTGTAGCAGGCTTATTATCCTTTGTTGTATATTATCCCGTGTAACAGACATATTATCCAGTGTAGGCGTCCTGAAGTACAAACATTCCAACTGTTTTGGAAATCATTTGTTCAACATATCTGTTTTCGTTCCCGGTATCTGAAGAAAAACTGTCCAAGAGAAAATCCCGTTCTGCACACAAGCACTGCACGTCTATCAAAATGTACAGCAACTAAAAATACCTTGGGCAAGCTTTTAAGAGGTAAATTACGCCAAGAATACTCGTTGAAGTAGTTGCCATTGACTCTTGAAATCTACATATCCCTACAATAACACTCTCTTAGATATTGCATCGTTTTCTTTCAAGTGTATTGTAAAGCATGTTGTATCTGTGTGACAGTTATTCGAAAAAGGTATAATTGAGGCGCCTTTAAAATTTCCTATTCTGTTTACAGAATCATCAACCTTAGGTTAGTGCTTCCAACAGTAATACTTGTCCCACACCTGCCAAGTGAGAATGTCACAATAGCATATTACCAAATCTTGTGGAATGATTATTCACCCTGTTCACCTCCTAGAAAATATTTATCCTTGTCTGTAAAAACAATAGAACCTGAGATACTGAAAGCTGTAAGTTTAGCCAAACCAATAGAACCATATAATAGACTTATTCCATTGGATAGCGCCACATTGAACCATGAGTGCCAACTAGTGCCATAGTGAGCCAGAGGGGCACAGCAGACCTATAGTTGGCCACAGAGTGTGTAACATAGTTCTACATCCACATGCCAGGTAGTCACTGTGTTTTGTTGGTTTCTTTGGCACTTACATAGCTGTTACAGACTCAAAGTGGTGTTCTGCTTCATGGTCTCAAGGTTATTTAGGATGCAGTTGTACACAATATCTGATCAAAAGCATGGTCGGGCAAAACTCTGGTTTCACGCTACACTTGGACAATCAAAGTAGCAATTCACACATATGTTAGATGCTCACAGTGCAATGAGCATAATACAGCTAGGTCAAAGGAATGCGGATTTGGATGAATTTATTTCACAATGCTTCAGCTAAATATCCTTATCAGTAACATCTCCAAGAGTCCACCGGCTACGCAAGCACCAACCGAACCCTACAAGATTACCCATGTCTGGCTATCCACGCAGGCGTTCCCCTTTCTCCCTTCAAGGATCTGCTTGTAGGACAGCTCGCCAGTTCCGGGTCCTCTCTAAGTCCAGCAAATCCCTTTGACTGTGACTGAGGCGTAGTTCCCGTTATTAGCTCTGGCAATTTCTTCTCTGACATCAGCAGAATACAAACAGGCTTCTTGATCGGATACCATGGCTGAGGGAGTGGAGTGCAATAAGTCTTAAGACAGACAAGTCCACAACTGCTGCTTTACATCTATTCCGCCCAGACGGTGACTCAACACTACGGTATTATGACGCTAAGAATATCCATTATGCTTATCGCCCATGCTTATCGCCCTAACCCCAAGCTGTTCAGTAAACACAGTACCTACGCATATATTTGTCTGTTGTTGGTCATTGCTCTTGAGTGTTATGACGTTGATAGTGCTGATTAGGTCTGTGCGCATGTAGTATTTGTTAGCAATTTTCGCATAGCTGTTTAGTACCAATGAAGCAATTCCCCCATGGTTGTAAACAGTAGAGCAAACCAGTAGAGCGCTCCACTGCTAATTGGACATCAGTGACGGTGCATGTTTTACCTGTCAACTGCAGTGGCCAGGAATTAGACATAATATCCACCCTAAAATATGTTGAAATATGCTAAAAATACGCTAAAATTGATTTGCGTACAGGTTACAAGTGTATATGTGCACAATACTGGTTGCTTTCTTAGATACTCAATAAACCTACTTTGGACAACCGACATCTTTCAATATAGAAACTGTTTATTCACGTTCACATATCTGAACTGAGCGTAGTGTGTCTCTTAGTCTCACCAGATAGTAAAGCTCCACTTGACATGATGTATCCCTTAAGGTTCTGCCGATTTCTGAACTTTTCTTCGAGCTTCCCCCAGGAGTAGTGGTATTCTGGAGTTGTCCCTGTGTCTCTTGCAACACAGAAGGTCATTCCATTTTCGGAGTAGCTCTTGTGTCCATTATTGTCCAAGGCCTCATCAGTGAATTCTCGGCTGAAAGGGTAGTTTGCCATTGTAAGATCTACGTGTTATAAAATAGGCCAATTTAGCCCGATGAACCTGAATGTTGGACAGACTGACTTACCTTGACGCACCCTACTCTGCCGCTCATGACGGAGCCTATACTTATACCACTGACAGTTGAATCAACGCACTTGTCTCTTAGTTTGATTGATGAAAGGTTGAAGCCTTGCATAAGCTCATTTGTAGGCAAATAAATTGCGATTGTCAACTAATGCTATTGTTGTTGGCTGGAGATGATTGCATAGCAAATAACCAATTATGACTGTTGTATTGTATGTTTTACTGATGGGGCTACATGGGCTTGATATTTCCAAGCTACAATCATCGGACACTGTCAATGCGCTACCCAACTTGTTGACCAAGCGCTTTATCAACCGAAGCAGCAATAACCCATCACTCAACCTGTGCCCCGTAGATTGGAGTATTTGGTTAAACTTTCCAGGCAATATTAAAATATCACTTAATCCATGTATACGAAGTAGTTGAAAAATGACAGTTCCACTCAGTGACCCTTCTAGTATGGGATAAGATGTCAAGAAGTGCTGAAGTTACATGCGAAGTTTACAAAGATTAAAAACGCAGTAAGCATGACTGATAAGTCAAATTGAGCACCATTCGATTTGTATCCAAGGCACCAGGATTTCTATGACCCGTGTACTCATGAATGCTGGTAGTACCTAAGCTTCGATTACCAGGAACGCTAAATCTTTGGATACACCATTCCACCGTCCCATGCCTGATATACGCATGTAGGCATAAGTCCCAGGCTATGATCGTTTCTGCACTTGGCTGGAAAGGTGTGCGCAATGGGCAAGTTGGAGGGCAACGAGCGTGACAAGGTTACGAAAGCTAAGATATTTCATTCCAAAGCCACGTTCCGTATTCTCCGGTCCTTGTACAGCATTTGTAATATAAACACTAAGCACAGATAAGGAAGTTCCATGTGCGTAGGAGTGCGAATAGCCATGAGGTGGAAGTAAAGGTCGTAACACGTGGACTATTATGGTAGTGGTTGCAGCAATGTACCCCATTGGCGACCAAAACCGCCGTATATGGGAAGGATGATGCACCTCAGGGAAATCCATTATCCGAACTAGCTTCATTTATCTTGATACTTGAATAGCGATGTTTGCATAAGGCAATATTGCTGAATGAATTGGCGAAAGTTGATTAGTAATGGCCTTCAATGACTCGAATTAGCCGCGTTGCAAATTTGTTGCGACCAGATGCAGTCACGCCGCGAACATTCTCTGGCCCATCGAGAATAATATTTATAGTTTTGTGGAAGGCTTCAAACGTTTCAACTCCACCCATCTCAACGAAAACCATAAAAATGTTCACACCTGTAGAATCGCTCGCTGGCGGATTGTTGCTGAGCACTGCGGCATACCAGCTACTCACTTGCAACGGCCGCATCATGGGGGCTAGTGGTATTTTCGCCGGTAGTGTGAAGGGTGGCGAAGAGGGCGTTTGGCGGATCTATTTCTTGTCCGGAATGGCGTCCTCTGCCATCTTGGTTAGATTGTTCGGCCCTGCACCACCAGCGTTCGTGCAGCCAAGCGAAGTGATCCCCATCATTGGCGGACTCCTAGTAGGCTTTGGCAGTCGAGTAAGTAGCGAATTGAAGTTGGGCCGTACTTGAGAATCAGCGCTCTAACTGTGACCTTTCTCTCCCTTGTATGAACCTATAGCTAGGCTCCGGATGCACAAGCGGACACATGATTTGTGGTGTGTCTCGACTCTCCCCACGCTCGATTGTTGCCACTGCGACTTTCTTCTCCACAGGGCTTATCACGGCCAACCTCATGAACAAACTTTATCCAGACACCCTGGCCGAAGGCTCAACTGCACTTCAGCTACCCTCAATCCCTGCAGCAGTTGGGCTGTTGGGGCTTCCATATTTGGCCATCCTAGCATATCGCATGGTTCGTAAACTCGCCGACCAGAACGCCATCGAGTCTGTTAATGCTCGACACATTACTGCCCTGCTTTCGGGATTTTTCTTCTCTTTAGGGTTATCTATTTCTGGGATGTCCGATCCCGCCAAGGTGCTCAACTTCTTGAGAATCCTGTCCCCCAGCTGGGATCCATCGCTTGCATTTGTTGCCCTCGGCGGACTGATCCCTTACGGCATCCTGTACCAGAAATCGGTGAAACAAGCGGCCAAGCCTGCGCTTGCTCCCCAGTTCGAAATCCCCACCTCCACAGTTATCGACCAGAAGCTTATCACCGGTGCGTCCATCTTTGGCGTTGGCTGGGGGCTTGCCGGAGTGTGCCCTGGGCCCGCTATAGTGGGTGCAGTGGCATCCGGGGCAGCAGGCCCGTTGGTTTTCTTGGCCTCCATGGCGGTTGGAATGCTGGCCTATGGAGCTCTGTTCTGAGGTAATCGGTGGCCAAGATATTAAACCCCGAGTATGTAATGTAACATTGAATAAGAAACCAACCACCTTTTTTCGGCAACCAGATGCAACCGGGTGGATACAAGGGTGATCACAAAATAGTCATTTCAAACATATATATCTCGACAGCCTTCAAGTAAATACAAATAAAATCCGAGCAATTGCAACACAAGTAATCTTCACACAACTAGGCGTAAGCTGAGTAATCTTCACACAACTAAGCGTAAGCTGAGTAATCTTCACACAATCAGGTGTATGTTGAGGAACCCTCGGAAAAGCTCAAGTGGTTAGTGATAATCCCTGAGAAATGCCAGTGATAATCTTTGAGAAGTACCTGGGATAATTTTCGAGGAATACTGGTCTGTGAACCAACAAGAGTCATGTATGTTGATCTTCGCCTGTAAGTGCAGCTGATGGAACTAACCGAATTTATCAACATTTGAATCCCGGGATCAAAAGAAAAAACTGGTATTGATTATGGAAAACCTGAAAAGCCTGAAAAGCCAGAAACTCCGTATCCTAACCCTTATATATGATTCAGCTCAGTTTCTGGTCTACGCCATCTGCGTAACTAGTATTTCTGGTGTCCTTTTCTCCGATTCTCACTGGGCCTAAGAAGGGCTTCAGGTACTACGGCAATGAGGCCCCAGCGTGCTACAACAACGTGCAATATCAAATGAGGTTCCACCAATATGTAAGACTAATCGCAAGCCAATAAGCTCCCGAATCCGCCACTATATTTGATCCTTTGACAGTTGCAATATCTAGATTGTAGAACCTGCGACGCTGGGCTAATCAAAAAACTGGTTGATTGACCCTTTACTCTGGTGCTACTCCAGGATGCTTATATACACGCGTTTGCCCCGTCTCCCCCTCAATCTTTCGATTTCTCACGTCGAGGCCTCCAGTGGTAATACATGGCCACCTCTGCCTTTATCCTTGTAGCCCATTATGTGGTTGGACTATGCTTTGGGCTGACATTGGTTGTTATTATTAATTTTGCCCTGATCCGCGGCTGGCGCACCGACGGAATCATCTCCCACCGCATCCTCTACCTGGTGGCCTTCTTCAACTCCGTGTATGCCCAGGTGAAGATTGTTCAGATGAACGGCTCCCACGATGACAATTGTATCATTGCCGAGAATCTCTCGGTCTTCTTCTACCATGGAAGTAATACGCTTCAGTTTATCTATTATATGGCCAGATACAGAGAGGTCTACGGTGGTTCCTGGTCGTTGCTGTTTCCAGCCCTCACTACCGTAGTCTACGCCGCCGGCATTCCCCTGAGTATCATCCTAAACGAGACCAGTATCGCGCCCGACAATTCATGCATCGTGACCCATCCTCGGGTTTCCTCCCTTCTCCCACTCATCACCGCATTCATTGTTGCCGCCTACATGATGGTGATGTTCTTAACCCCCTTCGTACAGCAGTCCCTGAAGACCAAGGGGGACCAGAATTCCCGGCTCATGTTTGTTGCTCGGAACCTGTTTATCACTAACACCATAGCCATCCTCTTCAACATGTTTTTCAACATCTCACTAATCACTCCGCTGGAGCAGTACGCACCGATGCTCTCTATGATCGACCTGACGATCAACATTGTGATGGTATGTCTGCCATACTTCCTAACCAGGCTGCGGGGATCGACTGGACAGTGGAGCAGCACGCCTCACTCGGCAGACATCCCAAGAGATCATATCTCGCATCACAGTCACCACGAGTGTGGCCCGGCCAGCCCAGCCAACTACTACCAGGAGCGGTTTGGCAACCCGGGGGGCCACAAGCTATCCGGTGATAGCAAGGAGGGGGAGATCCCTCTTGTCCTGGTGAACAAGCGCTTCCAAAATGTGGACTATTAGTGGCACGGTGGCAAATCGCTCCAGCGTACGAATACTTCCCACCTACCTGTAATAGAAAATGCACCCATCGATAATTTGTGTATTTGTTTGCGACGAACGGGCTATTTGCCTTACCCACCCCCTTTAGTTAGTGGATCCATGAATAAATGACCATGTATCACCGTACTTATCGTCGCTGTACCTGTTCCGTCAATTATGTGTAAACCAATGGGGTCGGATTGGCCAATGGCCAAGGTGAGCATAAGTTATCAAGATACCGCACTATCCCCCAATGCGACAAATTTTTCCCTTCCTTTTTTTTATGAAAATCTTTGGGATTATTTTAACCAACACTTAACCAACAATCCTGGTTGAATGGACTCGTTTGATACTAACAACCTGGTGGTGTCGTCCGCTATCGGCCAGGAAGAGATTCCCTCTCATTTCACCTCTCTCTCCAGCTCTTTCAACGAGCCCGTCGGATTCCCCGAGCACGCCCTTCAGATCGGCGACTCCCCTGAATTCCCCGTCAACCCCGAGCTGAGCCAGGCCGGAATGCCCGACAAGGCCAACTTCTCACTCACCCCCGCCTCCACAGTAGAGTATCACTCACCACAGACCGAGCTCCCCACCCAGGCCCCTGGGAGACAAGAGCCGGAGCATCCAGGCTCGCTAAAGCGCGAGCGTTCGGAGAACTGGCAGCACACGGAGACGAAGATCCTGCTGAAACTGTGGGAGAAGTACCACGACGAGCTCAAGAAGTACAAGAGGAATTCCAACGTGTGGGACAAGATGGCGCAAGAGCTCCGTTCGAGCGGGTTTGACCGGAACGCCGCCCAATGCAAAAGCCGGGTCCGGGTGCTGATGGCCAAATACAAAGTAAGTCGGTCTATCGGGGGCGCCGACGTGTTGCATCGCTTACTCACGCTTCATTCTTCCTGTAGTCCTGTTTCGTGAACGGTGTGGAGGACCCGGATGCGATCGATAGCTTCGATTATTTCCATGAGCTCAAGCGGCTGATTTCGGGCGAGGTGTCCCACCCCGATGGCTCCCACGACCCCCTGGCCAAATTCAACTCCCCCCTCCTGCGCAGGTCGAGCTCCCATAGCCACCAGCGAGGGGGCACGAGGGAGGCCGACGAAGAGGCCTACGAAAACCATCCCAAGCGGGGGAAAATGGTCGAGCAGTTGTGTTACGTCGTCCAATACCTGATTCGCCGTGATGATGAGGAGGAGAAGCATCTGGAGAGCGAGCGGCGTTTGCGTAAGAGAAAGCGCCAGGAGAGGCTCGATGCGATCGCGGACAAAGAGAGACGCCGGGGAGAGCGGGAGCAATTCAAGCAGGCGGAGATTAGAAAAGTGGTCATGGTTCAGAACGCCATGATGACGACCTTGATTGAGGCCATCAAGCGGGCCTGACTCGATAGAAGTATATTTCACATGAACCATTCTCAATAAACCTGTATTACGTAATCAACCAACTACCCGTCAAATGCACGGTTTATTTTCTTACGTAAAATACAAAAGCAGGCATCTAGAGGATGGGTGAGGAAAATGAGGGCAAGGGTCGGGTGAGTGTTGACGGGGCTGGAGAGAATAAAAATACATTCTACACGATAGATTACAAATGGCCTAATTTAAGATGAATTGCAATGCAGCCTTTTGTACACCTGTATCAGACGAACCTGGTTATTTTAGGCAAGTGAAAATCGCCTGGAAAATACTGGATCTAACCTTTGCATGGATTCTCTACATTGTCTGGGTGATCGGAGCTTTCCTGGTTGGATTGTGTGACTTCTACATGATGCTGTATACAGGTTGTAGGCTTTCCAAGGGACGGAAACCGTGACTGTATATTGGCATGTCGCGAATTGGGCAGAAGCTGCCGGAAACTCGTCGGCATATTCACCACTGGGTGGAAGTTCTTCCCGCCCATACATCCGACCGGCCGACTATGTTCAACAAAGTGATGGGGTCCACGATTGGGTGCAATGGTGTGCATGAGTTGAGGGTTGACTTCGGGTGGCGAGGGAGGGGGAGTCCGGTGAAAAGGCGGAGAGCTGGTTGCCGAGTTACCACTCTTCACCGGGGACTCCTCATTCTCCGACATGGTAACGTCCAGGCCAAATCTAGCTCCTTCCAGTTTCATTCTTTTCTTCGCGTAGCTAAAGTGCAAACCAGGTTAGTGGGCATTCTCACCCGCGGATACGCATACACCGTTGCCGCCATTAGCGTGATACGTACTCAGGGTGAATCGCCAAGGGATGGTTGTGGGTCATACATTTCCCCGCCTTGAACTCCCAAAGTTTCCGTTTGCTGAGAAACAGCACTACCCTCCAGTCACAATTGCATCTTTCGGAGACTCGGTTCCGGACCCGGAAGGTCGTGCCTTTGTATTCGGACTTGCCCTCCTTGGAGCAGACTATGTATATGGTGGAGTCTTTCGAGGTCCGTCTACGTATGCCAAAGCCGCAACCACGAGCCAGCTGCTGGCAGTAATCGAACGCCTCTTTGGGACTGATAAATTGCATACTGAATATGCTGTTAAAGTCCATGGTGCTCTCTTGTAGTAGGGACCTTGGTAACTTGCTGAGGCTTGACCCTGTTTTCTAACGCTCAAGGTGGTAAAGGACGCTCACGTGGGTGGAAGGAAGGCAAGTAACGGGATGAAGCAAGATCAAACGTTGTTTGAAGATTTTCGAAACTAAACCCAAGCCGAAGATTACTTTCTCTTAAGAGGCCTCAATCCACAAGCAGCCTATCAAATCATCGAGGAAACGGGATCATCGGCACGGCTGCTCACTTTCCAGTAAACAACTCATCGGATTGCTAGCGTACATCCTCTCGCCAGTAAGATGGTTTCTGAAACCTCAGCTGATTGCGGTGGCATCCCTTTGGTTAGTGCTAGTTCTCTGTTTTGTTCTCGACAGAAGAGCGGCGATTTGGTTGGCGGTCGATCACCAAGACAACTTGGGCTAACATTGGTGCCGAACACGTAAGTTCCCGTTTTGTCATAATTGCGAGGGACTGAATTGCTTGCTTGGTGCCGCTGCATGAATTGTCAGTAGACGAACCAATTGGCCTGCCGTTCTAGCAATTATCGGTTGCTACATGAATCAGCAGCCTTCGGTCTGATTCGTCGTGTATTTGGCAGTATAAAGCTCAGGTTCATTCTAGAACGTGCCTAGCTGTGCTGTCTCAATTGGTCTCTCCTGGCGAAATGGCCAACTTTATTTCTCATGCAATTAGGCCAGTGGTGGGATGTTGGTTGGCCATGGGACACACAAACGATGGGAAAGTTCTGTAGCCCGTACACACACCACACGCAAACGATCGGAATGTCCGGCACGCAAACGATGGGAATGTTGAGAAATAGGAGATGGCGAATGGCGGACTGAATGGTCCATTGGGGAAAGGTGGCAGGCCAACATTTAAGGGCGCCCTTGCTCAGACTCCGGCTCCACCCCGTCTCCATAGGCCAAATCCATTTCATTTTCGTTGGGAGCAGCGTGGATAGGATGACTGTTCGCAGGTAGAGTCACCGTGCCGTCTGCGTTGAACACGGCGCCAGCGGTGAGCTTCGGCTCCTCTTCGTTTTTCAGCACTTTGATGGTCTTGGTGTTGTATGATTTGCAGCAAACACATTTGTGATACAGGAAGTGGTACTTGGCGATGCTCTTCTGCTCACAGTCGTTGCATAGAATGACCGAGCGGTCGTTCTCGTATTGCGGCGGCATCTGCTGGGACTCCATCAGGGCATCTAGGCTTTGAAAGTACTGGGTCATGTCCCCAAGCGACTTGAGGCAGGTGGGGCACTGGTAGGACGTTCGGATATACTTGCGATGGCACGCGTAATGTATGCAATGGCCACAAGGCTTTGACAATAGGTTAGCACTGGGGGTTAGCACTGGGCCGGGGCAATTCATTGATTGATCCCTACCATGAATATGACGGTGGTTGTCGAAGTAAACATATATTCGCCACAGATGGGGCAGTCGCTTTCCAGGTTTCTCTCGATACATTTGTGCTGATTCTTCAGCTCTATGGCCATACAAACGTTGCATTTGTCGCAGTGGAAGTAGTCGATATCTAGCCCCTCGCCCACTCTGCAGATCCCGCAGTCCGAGCAATGGTATATACTTTTGGCTGGTGTGTCATCCCAGAGGACACATTGCGGGCAAAAGTATCGCGCCATCTCCTTGCCACAGCTCTCGTTTGCGCAGCGCTTTGCGGCTGGTTGCACGGCCTGGCAGTACATACACATCATGACCTTCGTTTCGTTTCTAAGGGAACGTTGTTTAGCGGGCGATGTCTGCTGGGTATCTTACTCCACCGTTACCTGACTATCTGATGATCCGATGCCTCATCATGACAAAACCGGCAGGTGAACCAGCCGCCGCAACAGTTGGCCTTGAGTTTGTTGCTTCTTCGATAGTGTTTACATCCCAGGATAGACTTCTCTTCGTTCTGTGTGGAAACGTTAGCACCGCACTCGTAGACGGGTGCAGCCGGGGTACGGGTACGTACGTGGTAGGTTGTTCGAAGGTCTTCCTCCGACAATTCGTTCTCCAGCTTTCGCTTGGCCCGAACTGGCTGCTTCTTCTTCCATTCCGAGGTCATGAGTTCCTATGATATTTGACACAAGTCAGCGACCAAGAAACCGATCGTCTCCTGCCGTTTGCCTTTTCCCATCTACCCGCTTCCACGAGAGAAGCGAGGCGAGTTCTGAAAAACACCGGAGGAGGTTGTTTGGAGCGGGCGAAAGACTCACCTGTATCTTGGTAGCTTTCAGGGGGGCGGGGATGCTTGGATCGCTTGTTATGCTGAGAATCCGTTTTCTCAACTCCTATTGTTTCTCGGGATCGATCTGGGGGTAGCTGGTTTCTGCCTGATTCTCTTCACTGTCAGTTAGGAACTCGTCGGAGTTCGCGACAGACTCCTCCGAATCGGAGGAAACGGCCTCTTGAAGCGAGTCAGGCTCCGAGGGGATTTCGTCTCTGGGCATTTGGTGGTGTATGTTCTATGCATCGGCCAGCGAACTCCACGCCCACCCTTATAGAGAATTTCATCGAATTTTTTTTCTACCAAACTTTGGCCCAACTGCCTTGCCCGTTTGAATGTGATTTATTTCTAACCGCATCTTCCGGGAGAATTGATTTCTATGTGATCTGGAACATACATAAAGACACTGCACAGCAAATTCTACAGTGAAAAGTCAGGGAAAAGTCTGGGGGCGGTAAAAACCTCATTATACGATAATACTATACTAATAGAGCGTCGAGAGAGAGGGTGAGTGCCGATAATACTATACTAATAAAGCGTCGAGAGAGTGGGTGAGTGCCTAATCTGTTTCTATATCCATGTCCATATCCGCGGACTTGTCGCTCGCCATCTCGGTCTGGATTAATCGGACGATCTCATTGTAGAACCCGAGCAGGTTATGTTGCGTGATGCTAGTGTCCAGCTGGCGGTTTTCTGCTTGGTAATCCTGAATCAGCAGCTCCACCTGGTGCTCCAACATCCCGACAAACCTGGCGATCAGGTCCTCTTTGGAGGTGTGGAAGTGGGTTTCTGCTGGCTGAAGATACATGTCCGCGGGATACTCTGCAAAGGGCAGGAAGTTAGTCGAGGTCGGCTTGTGGTTGATTTCGCCCGCTTACCTCCATCATGGGCAGCCACCAATGTGCAATACAAGGCCGTGTCCTTGAGTGCGGCGAGGAGCTCATCGTCACCGGCGTGCGCAGACAGCTTGTGGATGTATTCCCAGCTTAGGCAGGACGTTAGTGACATCCAATGGCCGCACCAATCAGCTTATTGCATTACCTGTCTCGAAGGATTACTCTTCTCCAAATGGTGCGGAGCACGTACTCCGCTCTATCTTGTGGGATGTCCTTGGCTCTTCGGTAGACACCCAGAGCAATTCTGTAATTGTCCACCTGGTTATCCAGGTTCTGGGGTAAAGTCAAAACATCGATCAGTGACTCCGAGTCCAAGACTTGACCGTCCATGATCTTCTTGACCAATTGTCGATACTGCTGCTCCATCGCCGGCTTGGCTTCGCGGAGATCGCCAGTGTTGATAGCGGAGATGCTGAGGATTCTGTCGTCTATCTTCTTGGGGACCTTGTCCATGCTCTCCAAAATGCTGTGGTACGACTCTTGAAGAACCTCGTGAACCGTAACCAGGTCGAGTGTATCGTCAATTTCTAGAGATACGGCAGCCTTGTTAGTTGAATTCAAAGGGATGTCGTCTTAGTGATGTGGCTTACGTTCAAGCGATCCCTGGACCTGTTCCGAGTCCAGGTTGGTTGAATCCACAGAGGCTAGATATGATAGTTTGGCCAGGCTGAGCATTGTCTAGGTGCAAATCAGTTAGCATTCTCGAGGCGTATGGCTGGGGATGGGGTCAATTACCTTCTTCTGTAGGTTCTCTTTCTCCCCGACAGTTTCCTGAAGGAGCTTGCTGGAAGCTTGAGTGTATCTTCCGATATGGATGTCGTGAAGCCAGGAGATGTGGGTGTGTCCGCCGTTTTCCAAAAACTCGTGGAGCGCCCCGCTGTAGAAGTCTTTCTGGTTCATGAGCTGGTAAAGCTGGCCGTTCTCGAGGTAGTAGGAGTACAGCTCATACGCAAAGGGCTCTTTGAACAAATTGATGTAGTAGTCGATTCTCGCCTGGGACTCTTCCCCAAGATTAACACTCAGCAGAACAAGGGTCTTGTAGTCCTGGTAGCGTTCGGCCAATTGGAAAGCAACCTCCGTTCGATCCATAGATACTTGAGAGTAGAAGGCTGGTGAGTACAACAAACCCCGAGGATGATGCTAGGCAGCTCATTTACCTAAAGGAAGGGTAACCTTAGGGCGCACAGTCTCATATTTTTCCTGGGCTGCAGCGAGGGCGGGTGCGTCGTTTTTGCTACAATAAAAGAAGTTATTACTTGCCTCGCACTACTTGGCTTCTACAGGAATTTACCCTTTGAGATAGTCGATACGCTCCGTGAACACCTGGAACAAGACATCGGCCAGCTCGCAAAGCTGATCCTTCAAGGACTTCAACAACGCATGGGACGATTCAGTTGCATCAATCTCACCGTCAACATTCATGTCAAAGTGGTCGGGCTGACCAGCTCCGAAATCCCGATTGAACTCCTTGATGGCCTTCTCAGTGAGTTGATATTGTGCGTAGATTATATCGAGGTAGGCGTTCTTGCTGGTCCACGATTCCTCATGGGCGCGCTCGCATAATCCGTAGGCGTCCGAGTGGTCTCTTCGGTAGGCATAGGCTGACTTGAATATACAAAGGAAGATCTTGTTTGCCTCATGGGTCAAGAGGTTTCTCTCTCCGGATTGCTCGACCTTCAGACGACGAAGCAGTTCACTGATGTGCTGTGGAAGAAGCCCGATCTCGGAAGTGTGGAATCGGAAGAAGGTTCGTGTCGCATCCTCCTGGCTTGGTGCACCAAGGGAGCGGAGGCAGGATTCGATGGCTTTGGTGAGAAGTAGGGTATGTGGCTGCCTCTGTCCACGGCTAAGCAGTGTGTTTTGATAGTACCATAGGTCCAATGCAGAGGCCATTTTCTCACAATTCCAGCACAGCTTATACCTGGCGGAGATGGAAAGCTTGTGCAGAAGATTGCTCTCACGAATGAATTGAATAATGTTGTTCAGACGGTTGAATCTCTCCTGCAACTGCATCTTAACCTCCATAATGGCGGGGATGTACTTGGACTTGGATTGGAGGATCTCCTCGCTGAGCTTCACCGCGGCCTTGTCAAGGCCCAGGTCAGCGTCCCGCGAGAGATTGAACAAAAGCGGGTTCTCTTCGTGGCTTCCAAAAAACACCGCCTGTTCCAATTTACTCTTAACATGGTGCGCCTGCTTCTTTTGCTCGTCCGACAACTCCACCTCCTTCTTGACTGGCACGTCATGCTCCTCCATTTCACCAATCTTCTCCATATCCAGCGAAACATCCAGGATCCCACTTTGTGTGCAAAGCGCGAGGACGTTGCCACTAGCGGCTCTTTCTCTGCTCCATAATTTGGTATCGTCGAACCCAAACCCGATGATACGATCCGTGGAGGCGTTTCTTAAAGGTATGATTTCCTCGAAATCGGCGTTCAGTATGGTGGTGGCAACAATGCACTCAGGTAAGAGAATGAACGCGGCCGGTCCGCCATTTGACAATGCTAGGCGAGGCTTGGAGGTCACCCCGGCAAAGAGCGTGTTCTTGTGCTTCAAGAACTTTTGGCTGGTCAGGACAAATTGGTTGGAGGTGCCGTCAAGCTCGAACGAGAACAGTCCGAACATAGATACGGTTTCCTGGTCGATGGTGAGCGAAACAAGGACGATCACTCCATCCTCCCTAGATCTCCGAAATGAATGGCGCGTCACGAAAGCAAGGCAAGGTATTGGGATGGACCTACCTGGAATACTGGACATCCAGCAAATCCACCACCAAGTCTGAGGCTTGCGCGAACATGGGGTGGGAGTCGAGCATTGCCGAGATATCTTTCAACACATCCCGCTCCGTGATATCCTTGGAATTTGGGTCTCGTTAAACCTCTGGTATCCCCGCGAGCCCTCGGAAACACTTACCTTTTCCGGATATGCCTTGGAGATGGTCCACTTCTGTAGATGCTGGTTGGTGAGAACATAGATGTCTCTGCTCGACGAGATATGGTTATTATCAACTAGACTACGTGAGAGCTCAGAAAAGCGACCTCTACCTGGAATGTCTGCCTTCAGGGCTGGCGCCAGCACACACCGACACGATCTCTGAGGAGGGATCGGTGGAGGTGGACTCGCCGCCTCCATTATAGCCCAGCAATGACCCCATGCGCGCAAACACACCGAGTGGGCGAGATAAGGGGGAGTAGGACAATGCAGGCTGTCCATTTGAATTGGTCAGAGAGATACGGTACAAATTCGATGCGCTAGTGCCGAACACAAATCCGGCCGGCTGATGGGGAAAGTGTCAATCATGGGACCTTTGTATCCTGCGCGTAGACACTTACCTCGCAGTTGGCCAAGCACGTTCCTCGCTCATGCTCCGCCAAGTAAATTCGCATACTCCTGTGCTTTTGGGAACTGGCGAGCCCGTAGCTGATCGACTCCCAATATCTAAACTCCCCTTCGGGGGAACAAGCGAGGATGCCCACCTCTTTGGAGCCTGCTACGGGGACAATGCTGACGAAGGGCAGATTTCTAATGATCTCGTTGGTCGACAGGAATTGTGAGGAGAAGTTGAGCTTGGGCATTTGGAAAGTATATATGGTGGGGGAAGATTTCTGGGAGAAGATTGAGGTTAGGTCCGAACCGCGGGGTTTCCAAGGATTTCACCTACCTGCTTATACGACCAAACGTAACAATCGGTCAGCGTGATCACAATGGCGTAGCCAGAGTTGACATCCAGGGAGCCGTAAAAGCACTCCAGTGGACACCCCTCTCCTATTGAATCCATCACCTGGCTTAATCGAAAGTCACGCGTCCGAATCAAAAACAAGCTCTTACCTGAAAATAATCCAGCAATCTCGGCTGGGAGCACCCCCAATACAGACACTGCATGTTTGTCGCTCTTCAAGAGAACCTGGGGAGTCTTCTGAGCGCTTTCTGTCAACAGAGCGTCCACCAAGGGTTTCTCGATCTCAAGTGTGCGAAGGGATTTTTTAACGCGTTGTGGAGCAGTTCCCTTAGAGGATCTAGGCTTGACCTCTGTTTCATTTGGATTGTTGGCGGTAGGTTTGGTGTATGGATTTTGAGAGGAACGGGTGGTGGTTGAGAATATGCTTCGACCGATCGGATTCTCCGGTGGAGCACGGAGAGATCTCTTACTAAGGGTCGTGCGAGGTGTCGTGAACATGGTTAGGTGTCTGTCTTCCAGCAACACTGCACTACTCTGCGAAACCGAAGCAAAGATAAAATGCGGCCAATTCCCAGATCAGATGGAGATTGTTTTGGTTCCGACCGAAATTTTTCCCGGGTGATTTTGGGAAATCAGCAAAGTTCCTGAGCGTGTGGTCAATCGATTTATTGCAAAAATGTTTACATGGAAATAAATATTCTCTTCACTGGAACTCGGCTGTGAAGGAATCCTGGATGCTCGCGATCCACCCTGAACAACCATGAAATATTCTAACAGCAGCATCAAATGGCTATAGTTGACATGTATGTATGTGAAGCGGCTAGCCAGTTATAAAAGTGTGAAATGATGCTGGTGGCAGACAACGATAAGAAGCGGGGCATCATGCTGACTATGAGATGGTGCAATTATCCCCTTTAACTTTCTTCTTATGCTGCTGTTCAGTTGGTCGTTTCTCTAAAGAAATTCCATTAGCAGGTGTGGTTGATGTAGTTGCCGTACTCTTCCCTTGCCTTAGCTGAGTGACTTCGAGCTCTAATGCATCGACATGTTTGTTTTTTTGATCGAGCTTGTTTCTCAGCTGTTGGTTGTCATCGGATAGCTGTTTTAATCGCTCTACAAGCTCTGCATATTCTATTGTGTGTTCAGGCGTCGATATATCACGCGCTGTGGTGTTGGGCATCGACACCACCTCTTGTTTATTCGTTCTCTCCATTGCAAGCTGCTCAGTCAGGTGATCTCGCGAGAGCTCCGCTTGGCTCAGTTGTTCGCTTAGACGATCGATTTCTTGCTGATATACCTCATGGACGTCGTCCGTCTCGGGTTTTCTTTCGCTTGCTTTGGCTTGTTGTTCCAGAGATTCAACTCGCTCACTCATTGCCACCACCTTCGCCTGCACCCTCTCCATCTCCTGTAATTCCTGTTGAAGGCTCTCGTATTTCCCCCGGAAAGTTGCTATTTCGTGGGCCAATTCCAGATTAGCCGCTTCAATTCGCTTCTTCTGCTGCGATAGCTGTTCGATTTGCCCGTGGAGCTCCTGTGTTTTCTGCTCATGACTACGGCTGAGCGCTGATAGAGCAGACTCGTGATGGGCCTTCAGAGACTCGAGCTCAGAGGTCAATCTAGCGTTGGTTTCGGTTAGCGGCGAATTCTGGGAGATGGCCGACGATAATTTCGATTGAACATCTTCGAGTGTGGCCTGTGCACTGCGGTGCTCACTTTGTGATAGGTCGAGATCAGCTTTGAGATTCTCTATTGATTTCTCCAACTGTTCAGCGCGTAATTGGTGCTCCTTAAGGCAGCTGGAATGTTCATCGTGCACCAGGGCCAGATTCTGGCTGGCCTCGTTCAGCGCTGCCTGTGTCTTTTCCTGGGATTCGGTCAGGTTGGCCAGCTGCTTTTCTAGGACGCTCTTGGCCTGAAGCAACAGCGCATTTGTATCTTTGATATTCCTAAGCTCCGAACTCAGCTGGTCAAGGGCTGAGTCGTGTTGTGATTGGGGTGCATGGTCAACCGGGGCTTCCCCGTTAAGACAAGCGGTGTTTGGAGAGGCCACTGCCTCCAACACGCTGGGCTGATAGGTAAAGCCAATGAACGGCAAATGGATCCCATTGAACTGCTTCTGGTGACCACGATTCGGCACGGCAGCCTTCGGGGGCTCCTCTTCAGGAAGGATGAAGTTTGAGGTGTCATCCAACGACTTCAGGATTGGAACGAATGGAGGGGTTTCTGGAATGGAGATGGTGTAGTGGTTAGCGGGCCGGCACAACAAAAAGCAGTCTCAACTAGAACATAGGCACCAACGTTCTCGAACGGCATCCCAATTGATTCCTTCGAAAAAGGGGTGATCCTTGATTTCCTGGGACCCATTTTTCCCAAGCCGGTCTTCCCTGTCGCATAATAGTCTGAACTTGGGTTAGGCAGGAGAAGATTCAACTACCAGTCCTCGTGCGTTTACCTTTTGATAAGATCCTTGGCTGCCTCGGAAAGCGGGATTTCCTCCACAAATTGCAGCGTTTCCTAAGAGTCACACGGGTTAACTGGCTGATTCTTTCCGCCCCCTCGCGCCGAGCCTAGGCTAACTAACCTGATGATTTGTGATTTTGTAATAGGTTTCGGTAACCGTTTCCCCATAAAATGGTGGGTCGCCTTGAAGGATCTCATACAGCACAATCCCTAGGGACCACCAGTCACACTCAGGGCCATATCCTGAGGTGTTTCCCTCCTGCGCCTTGATGATCTCCGGGGAAATGTAGTCGCATGTGCCGACGGGGACATTGGAGAAGATCTGGGAAAGAGACCGTCAGATGGGTGCGCTAAAGATGATTCCCAATTGACCGCAACTTTACCTTCCCGTTTTTGTCCAGCTGGATGCTTGATCCGAAGTCTGCCAACTTGATGTGGCCTTGATTGTCGATGAGGATGTTGGTGGGTTTTATATCCCTATAAGCAGTGGTTAGTCGCCGCGCGTGGGCTGTAGCATGATTTGTTGGTGGAACCTGTGGGCATAATTCATCGCGTGAATAGCTTCGATAGCAAGAATGGTCTCAGCCATGTAAAATTTGGCTGATTCTTCATTGAGAATAGGCTCTTCTTTCTTGGCCACCAAACTGAAGAGGTCGCCGCCACCAGCGTATTCCATGACGATGTATAAATTCTCGGGGTCTTGGAACGAGGCGTAAAGTGTGGGAAGCCAGGGTGAAGAGCACCCAAGGGCCAATATATCTCTTTCCTCCATGAAGAAGGCCTCCTGCACAGATAGGAAGCAAAGTGGTGTTGAGCAAGCCTCTTCCGGGAAGTATCGGCCCGAATGTGGTTACCTTTTTCTTTGTGTGTAGATGGTGCTTATTCAAGGTTTTCATTGCATAAACCGAGCCATCGCCTTTCCCCTTCACCAGCGTTACCTATCAGCAGACTTAGTACTGGTTCAGAATCAAGGGAGGAAAACGGGGCTGGATACCTTCCCAAATTCACCTCTGGCTAGGGGTTTAAGGTAGGTGTAGTCGTTTTTGTTGGGACGAAGCGAACGAACAAGAGAAATGGTCGACTCATCTAGAGGCATGTCCGTTGTGAGCAAGAAATATACAAAGAAGATGCAGAACTGAGGAGTTACAGTTGTTTACAAAAACCGAAATGTTTCCGTTGTCGCTATTCCAGGTATTGCAGTCATCATACAAAGCCAACAGGGCATCTAAGAGTGCGTCAAGGTAAATGGGAGAAACCTCTGCCTCTTTGCTGTGGTGGTCAAATATATAACTCTGAAGTTCTTTTATACGAGCTTCGGAAGGCATTGCAGAAGAAATTCCTGCCATCATAGCTTATGGTGAGAAGGTCGAGCGTAGGAAGCAACAGAAACGGAGGAATTGTAAGAAACCAAAACAGAAACAAATTGAAGCGATGGAGATTGTGACATCCTATCTTGATATATCATGGCTTTGTTTATATTGACCATTAAAATACGGCTGGAACATTAAAAACAAAATGATATATGGGCTACACTCCGACATGTAATTGTTAGAGCGCTGATGGCGAATCAATCAATGAACTGAAATTAATTAAGTATTTCATGTGACTAATCATCGCAAAACACCGCTTTCCTTGGTTACCCGCAATGGCCGTCCGAGGAAATTCTACACCTGCAGGTACGCGATCGCTTGTGTGAAATATTGGTGACGCATTGCATACATGCACTCGAGATCCACTGCAAATACAAACCGCCGTTGCCTGTTGTTTCCCTTCGGAATGCTTCTCCTCTGCTCGATAGGAATGTGAGCTATCGTATCCTCAACGACCACCGCTCGCATGCCACCGTGAACGTCTTCCACAAGGGCGATGGTCGCGAGGATGACGACTTATCACGTGACCATGTCGATTCGCTGATATCTGGGTAGACCAAGTTTAAAATATCCCTTTATGTAAATATCCAAGAAAAAAAAAATGTCTACTTTTTGATTAAGGTATCCGATACGGACTCTCATTTTTATTACGGTTGACACCAAAACGTCCCCTTGGTCCTCAATATGTCGGAAGATTACAACGCAGTACCACCACCGAGCGCCCTTTCAGGCGGTGGGAATTCGGGGGTCAACTTCTCGGATGCTTTAGCGAAGGCGAAAGCTATTGCTGCCAAACTTAGTGCCGATTCTTCTAAAAAAGGTAACCTTGTTGGATCTTCAGTTGAGCTCGTATTCCTGTTCCTCTACTAAACCTCGCACCATGACATGTTAGATTCAGATCATGGCTCTGCAAACAAACGCGGTTATGATGAAGATCATGAACAATATGGATACAATAGAGGAGGTGACTACGATGGAGGCGAATATCGAAGAGATTATGGAGATTATGGTCACGATTCTAAAAGACAAGCCTATGATAGAGCAGACAGTATCCTTATAATGAATACTACTTACTCACCTACTCATTCGTGTATGTTCCTCCACTGTTATTCCTCAACTTTGTCCAGATTCTCGTCCGCGATATGGCTTAGGTAGCGAAGAAAGAAGAGGGGGATCTTCCTATGGACCTAGTGGTGGAACCGAATCTATCGAGTTTAGTATCCCTAGCTCTGTAGTTGGACTGGTAATCGGCCGAGGAGGCGAATCTCTCAAACGGATTGAAAGAGCACAGGGGGTCAAAGTACAATTCTCACAAGGTATGTGTTGCTGGTTCTGATCGAATGCCATGAATTATGAAGCTTCATACTAACCTCTCGCAATGCAGACCACGCTCCTTCTGATCCGGAGCGTAAGGTTACCATTATTGGGTTGCCGGATGACGTCGAAAAAGCCAAGGATATGATTCTCCAAACCATTGAGGAATCTAGAGCAAACCGCGCGGCCGGTGGTGGAGGTGGATATGGCAGCAGGCACAGTGCTGGTCCCGGTCAGAGTACTGTATATATTAATGTGCCAAACAACAAGGTTGGCCTGGTCATTGGCAAAGGTGGTGAAACTATCAGAATGCTTCAAGAACGAAGCGGTGCTCGCATTACCGTTACTCCCGACTCTGCCAGAGATCCTAGCTCTCACGACCGACCTGTTAGTGTTATTGGTGACGAGCTCGCCATCGAAAGAGCCAGAGCCTTGATCGAAGAAGTAATCAGCGGTGATCCTTACCGTGGTGTATGTACTGGTTTTTATCTGTCTAAGGGTTTCTTTACTCATTGGATGCAACTATTAGAGAGGCCAAGGCTTCGGTGGCCCTTATGGTGCTGGCGGATATGGTGGAAACTATGAGAATGTGACCATTCAAGTCCCTAATGACACCGTAGGCCTATTGATTGGCAAAGGTATTTTCGAGTTTACGCGCGTTCCCGTTGTTCATTATCTAAGATGCAAATAAGGTGGTGAAACGATCAAAATGCTTCAACAGCAATCTGGCGCCAAGATTCAAATTGAGCAAGTTACTGGTGGGGCTCCAGGACCTGAGCGCAACATCTTCATATCAGGCTCCCCTGATTCCGTAGGATATGCCAAGCAGCTTATCTACGAAAGAACATCTGGCAATGTAAGTCTTTGCTGGTGAAGCTTTGTTAGGTCCAATATATTGATATACCAATCTCCCCCCCCCCACAGCGCAAAGGTGGTCGCCATGGCGACAAATCTGATGACTATAGCCAGAGTTATACCCAAGATCCCTACAGTTCTAGCAGCCAAGCTGGTTACAACTATGGATACTACGATTATCAGAATTATGGACAAGCAGCTGGTATTTATCCCACAGTACTGCAAATCTACTGATTGTTTTAGACTAACAAATTTGTAGGTGGCTACGGCTACTATCCAGGACAGCAAGCTGGTGCTGGTGCTGGTGCAGAAGGCCAGGACGGCGCTGCTGCTGCCCAATATCCGGGCTACCCCGCATACGATCAATCCGGTTACACTGGCGCAACTGCTGAACGCTCTGGACAAGAGGGTGAAGAAAACGCCGAGAACGGTGCTTCGGCTGCCCCGTCCCAGGAATATGATCAATCGCAATATGCCAACTATTATGCGCAGTACGGCCAGTATGCTGATGCTTATCAACAGTACTACGCACAATACTATCAACAACAAGGGTACGCCTACCCACAAGGCGAAGAAGGCGCACAACCAGAAGGCACGCAGGAAGCACCAACGGATGCCGCCGATGCGGGTGCATCAAATGAAGCCGAACCCGAAGAGCGTGACTCAGAACAGCCGGCTGAAGAAAAATCCAATTAATGCAATTGGTTGTTCATCCATTCATGCCGCTATTGTGTTGTTTTTTGTCTTTTATAATTCCTACGACCAAATGTTTCGAGAATGGAAGTAGGAACGTTATTTTCACTTGTAATGATATTGCCACACAGCTACCACACCTGCTTGATCATGGATCTCGCGACTTCGGAGTTCAAAAATGCTGGGATGTTTCGCGATTCGCTACGATGCTTATTCATTCTTCGCTTAAATTTCACTTACATGATATAATTTTCCCTTCTGTCGTCTGCCACTTTGGTGATGTTCCCATGTTTTCTCTTAAGGCACCATATATTATTTTTAAACAAACAATAGAAAGAAACCATTAGAATATTTTATGAAGGTACGGGTTGCGTTCTGGGTAAAAGTATGCGTTTCTCGCTTTGCATTTCTCCTATCTCATACTAGGTACAGCGTTCTTGAGGCGGGCAGGTGAGTGCTCATTTTCCACTTTGGTCCATTGCCATCCTTAGGGTTATATATATACCATATACCATATGCCATGCCATGCCTTTCATTGCTATCGCTTTCTATTACCGCGATCTGTGCTGCGTCCCTATTTAATCCTGTTTGGGCTAGCAATCATGGTAAGATTCATCTAGCACCATGGTTGATTCCACATCTGCTCGCGATGAAACTGGTTTAAATAAAGATCTGGGTATTATTCCACCTAAATGCCTTATTTTTCCACACGTGATCTAATTGGATTATTCTCTCTGATGCGGCTTAAAAGCTCGAGTTGGCTTGAGCAAGAAAGGTGGAGTGACAATGGAAGACCAAGCGGAGTAAGTAAACAGCGGTATTTGCATGTGTATTATATATCCTTTCTAACATGTGCTCTCGTTAAATAGAAGACCCAAGAAAGCCAGAGTCTATACACGCACCGGCGACAACGGTAAGCTTCTATGTTCACCAAGCATCCAGAAGCCCTCCTGATAAAGACCATGTTGTTAGGCACCTCTTCTTTGTACAATGGTGACCGCGCCCCAAAGACAAGCGAATATTTCCATGCTTTGGGGACTGTTGATGAATTATGCTGCTTCATTGGGTATGAATCACGGTAGATACCTTCTTTACAGGATGCTCTTCTGATGAAAAATTGCTAGAGTTGCCTACTTCTACGCAAATAAATCCGGCAACACTGTGTTAACTGAACAGTTGACCGAGGTAAACATCGTCGTGTTACGGGTTGCACTGCAACTTGGCAGCTAATGCTTCAGGCTTCCAGATTCAATGCCGCCTTTTTGAAATCGGATCCAACATTGCTACACCTCGTAATAGTTCTTCCCAGACACAGATTGGTAGGTGCGCACTACAGTTCAGTACCCAGCTCTATCATTCATATTTTGCTGTGCGTTTCAGAGCGTACAAATTTCGATACAGGCTATGTCGACGACCTAGAGTTATGGATCGACTCTCTTGACGAGGTTGGTGTAGATATCGCCTCATCAATTCCTATCTTTTGTTACTAACCAGAATTGTCGGCAGCTATTGCCACCTCTAAGACAGTTCATTCTGCCATCGGGGAGCGAGACCGCCGTTCATCTACATCAATGTCGCGCGGTAAGTGATCATCAATCTCGGAGATATTTGTTTCCACCCTGCTCATGACACATTTTTGCCAGGTGGCTCGCCGTGCTGAGCGTACAGTTATCCCCTTGGTAGAATCAGGATCTGCCGACCCCGTGGTCAGCAAGTATCTGAACCGATTGAGTGATTATTTCTATGTCGCCGCTCGATTTGCCACCAAAATCGACCAGGGCACCGAAGTGCTGTATAACTTCCGTAAGCCGGGGGAGGGACCGGCCATTAAGATCAAACCCAGAAGTATGGAAAAGCAGCAGTAATTTCTCGGAAATAAATGATCTTTAATTCAGTTTATTGGTTGCTCGAGTGAGTACCACACACATCATAAAAACCAAACCCCACTCGAATACCTGTTGTGGCGCTTGCTTCAATCGTAAAGCTTCCAACCGGAAACCCACTGTCTGCCGGACATATCTTTGGCCGGCCCAGTGAAGCCAAATGCAAAGGGAGCAAAGTATAGGAATACAGCAATGATGATAAAGTAGGCCCCACCAAACACAAGGTTCTGAACCTCACTTGGTTGCCTACGCGTAGCATAGTCCATCACCAGCCCAGCCATCAGAATAGCGAAGTACAGGGCGGGGAAATAGTGGTGGATATACATGACTCGTCCCATGATGTAGAACGGGATGTAATGCAAGAACCACCCAAGGAAGATTATTTTCCCAACACTGAAGAAATGGTCCCATTCCCCTAAAGAAATCACCGGTTGATCGGCGTAGTTAGTTGGTGCATTACTTGTACTCAGCATATCTCTGCTCAACCCTACCTGGTCTCCAATCATTGTATCCACGGGTCACGCGAATGTGTGATACGAAGACGATCGTAGCAAAAGCAAGCAACGAAAGCGTGCTAGACCACCATACAATGGGATGTCCCACCAAGAAGAATTTGACCGCATCATCTGCCCAGGAGCACATGCGCAGCGCCACTGAGAGGATTGGCCATTGATGAGGCTCGGAGGCAAGGTGATCGTACTTGTCTGGATCAGGCACCAATGCGTTGTTGGTATTCCACATGGCAACATTGAGATGCCAGAAATCCTTTAGGAATTTGGACTTGAAATGCACGGGTGGAGCCAGGGTCACTGGAAGAGAGTTAGCTCATATCGTGGGCAGCAAGCTCTTGTCGATACCACTTACGATTTTCGTTCCAGTGATTTTCAACGTTCCAAAGTAGGTTGGGATGATTGGCGTCAGTGGTGTGATCACAGGTGACTTCCGCCTGTTTGAAGCCCCAGGCCGGGAGCGGGACGTTGTGGGATTTCAGAAGACACCCGGTAGGTAGGTGACGGAGCCGGATATGGGTTGTCAGGGTTCGAACGTGCGGGACATTCTTTTCATAGTAATCATCGACAATCTCCACCTTCCAATAGTCGTTTGAATCACCAACCGTCTCGTTGCCATAGCAACTAACTTCCCAGTCCGCCTTCGTCATTGGCGCCTTGATCTGGTGACTGTGCAGGTTCTTCTGGGTAGATGCATGGACCAAGCGGATGACATCGCCGTTTTTAAGGAATTCGATCTCTTCGCTCAATGGGGCTTCCCGGGTTGGTTTAACGATCCACTCGTTGTTTTCATCTCTGTGATGATATGCCGTAACCTGTTGTTGCTGTGAACCCTCGGGGAAGATCTGCACGTGCGAATGAAGCAAGCCTCCACCATAACCATTGTTCTTCAGAGTGATCCTGGATCCGTAGGCGACCTCTGCATGAATAGCACCAAAGCGTCAGAACTCTGCGACGGATTCATCGTCGTAGATGGCTTTACACTTACCGAGGGGCGCTTCATTCAATGTGCTTCCGACAAGCCCGGCTTGGAAAATTGAGCTCATATTGGCGTCCCCAGTTCCACTGTGGTTCAAAATGGCGAAGTGGATCACAAAGCAGAACATGTATATGAGAATGGGGAGGATGATAAGGCAGGCGATACGGGCGGCCCAGTGCTTAAGGTAAACAATCTGCAGGATAGGTATGGAGAACAAGACTTAACTACACTGGTATCACAAGAGAGCCAGGAATGAGCTTTGGCAAAAAAAGGAGATTACCTTGGGCATGCGATACTCTCCAAATTTGTCCCACAAATCTTCAATTGTGTACTTGCAGGGAAGAAAGGTTAGCCCAGGGGAATTCAAAGAAAATCTTTGGGAAATAGCGTATATACCAATCCAACCAAAGCTGTAGCAAAGAAGCCGACCCATTTAACACTGAAGAGATGGGCATCATCAGTAACATAAGAGACGGTACTTAAGGGCTACATAGGGCTAACCTGGAGACACAGCCAATGGAGACGCCAGTTAAGAAGAGCCAGAACCACCAGCGAGCGGAAAACGATCTAAACAAAGCTGTCAGCAATTCAAGCCAAGGGTTCATGGATAGCGAGTTCTTGGCTATTACTCTTTACGGCAATTGTGGAAACAGGCTAAGCAGTAAAGTGTTGTACATGTGAAGCACAAAAGCATGGAATCCAAAAGTATGAAACGGCTGATGGCAAGATAAGCGATATCTAAGTGAAGCAGCCGAGTTAACACTGGAATCACTTGAGTAAGGGCATCGAAGAATCATTGAGTACCCAGAAGAACCATCAATGCCGACAAAAAGGCTGCCTTCTTGCTGAATTTGAATTCGATTGCAGTAAGATAGGCTAGGGGAACCATAACGACACCAAATAAGGCCGTAAAAGAGCGCATCACACCGTAGTGTAGGTTGCCAGGATAAACCTCACCCGATTTAAATTCGAACGATCCATCGTATCCAGATATTAGTCCCCCTAAAGCGACGAGCATCTTTCCTAACGGGGGATGTACATCATGATAGAATTGTCGCTTCAAATAGTAGGAGCCAAACTACAGGGAAACAGGGGTGTTAGGGTTTTGCTGGGCGTGTACCTTTCGACATGTAAAGGTTTCTACCTTCCCGAAATGTGCCTGAATCAAGATGATATACCGGTTAGCAACATGTATCACTGAGGAAGGACGTATGAGCGACAATACCTCATCCCAGACTACAACGTTGGACCAAGAGATCATAAACAAACGCGTGAAGAGCGACAGAAGTGTCAAGATGACTGTGTTCACTAAGTTTGTATTATGGTACCATTTCCCCTGCGTCTATGTAAAGGTCAAGGTCAAATGATGAAACTTGGGTGCACGATAGGTTACTGGGACGTACCGAAGAATTGTACAGTTGAGGAGGCTTGTGGATTTTGGGCTCCTCTTCGTAATCCGAATAGGAATCTACCGGTAGATTTCGCGTAGGAGCGTATCGACTTTTCGGCTTGTCGAACTCCATGTCAGACGTTGAACAGCTAAACCTAGGTGTTGACTTCAAAGGTGCTGAAAGCGTTTGACAAGCCCAATATAGGGTTCATGAAATCCACCAGTGACGTTCCTAGAAATCCATATGTCATGACGAAATTGTTTTGATGCGAAATCTAGTAATAACCTAATCACAGTTTAATCACAACCCAGGCAAGCATCGAGATTGCTGATGGCTTATATTTCGAAAAGGTGTCACCTGACCCACCCGGTCTCCAATCCACCCGAACTGTCTCGCACCAGTGCTCCCAGGGCTTCATGTGAGATCCAATAACGCTTAGTAACTGGAATAGCGTTTTGACTTTCGGGAGTTTGGTCGGCTGAGAGTGCAGCATGACTCATGGCACTCACATGATATCGTGATGATGATTTTCACACTTTATCAGCCCGAAAATTCCCTTCTAATTGCCAAATATGGCGCTGTTAATGAAAAAGGGTAATGTGACATTGTTCACATAATCGGATAAGGGGATCTAACCGTAATCAGATTGGTGTTGCACTTTAGGGTTGTTGAATGCGGGGAACGATAGGAAAGATAAGGGGAGCTCCAGACAATTAAGCTTTTCAGGCTTGGGTAGTGCGAGCATGTGGATGGGAGCTCGATCGTTATGCCAGTATGTGCAAGCAGGAGCCCTCTCTATGAGGGAAAAAGGAGTTTCCAGAGCACATGGGGAGTTGCTGGTCCATATGGACGAGTCTTGGGAATGTGACGTATGCAGGAACTCCACTGACTTGCAATACTGTTTGAGATGTGTAATGACAAGGTATTATCAAAGCTTGCAATAGCGGGGTTGAGAGACATAGATGTGCTAGATAATGATCGGGGTTGATAATGCAAATGCCTCAAGCTACTAGCCAGTATGATCCGTTGTTGCAAGTCATGTGGATAGGCACCCAATGTGGTCCTGAAAATTCCTAGTTGTCAGCGCAATTGCCAATGCGTCCATTCACAAGGGCATGGTCAGTAATTTATCCCGTCAAATGGCCCGGTGCCCAGTCACTACCGCTCGCCACTTCAGCCGTATGATCATGCACGATCGCTACCAATACCTCGTTTGTAGCAGTCTGTGGCCTCCACTCTCCACCGTCGTAAGAGGGATTACTTCCTTCGATCCTGTTTGGAAAAGGGCCTTGTGGCACGCTACCTGGAGTGTTATCGTTCAAGTGATTGCCTTCCCTTTTCCTAAAAGGCCCGTGTGTAACTGGATGAGAATTTGAACTTCGTTATCACTCGTGAAAGCGAGCGGTGGTGATGTAGAACACTCATGGAGCTGGCGCCCGGTTTTCTCCTGTAGTAACCGTACTCCGGATAAATAACATGCTGGATGAGATAAGATTACCAATGACTTGCCGTTACGCAGTCATATGATTTTCAAAAATCTGAGTTCTGTTCGTGTTTCGCATGATTCCGGCCATATACAACCTTCTCAAATCAGTACATCCCGGTGCAATTCCCCTCCCTTTTTCTATATTGCCTAATGTACTAATCGACTTTTCCCGTATATTGGAGAGAGTGATGCCCCTGTATCAACGCTCATTTCAAGTCACCTACAAAACAAATGTCTCATATTCGGAGGCATCGAATCATTTGATCGATAGTCCAAACACTGCATTTATAGTAAAGAGCAGCCCAATCGGTCTTCACATGTACAGCGAGACCTGATTCGTGTTAGATAACCTAAAGTATAAAAGGAGTGCTCCCTGGCTTCCTGATTCACATCGGTCCTTCAATTCTCAACACTGTAATAACATTCATACATCTTTATTTCTTCCGATACACGGACACTTCCTTTTGATTACATAAGTCGTATATAATTCCTATGTCTACACCTACCACCAATAGCCGTAACTGCACCTGGGCTGGCGCTATCCCCGAAGCCAAAGGCTTATACAATCCCGATTTTGAGAAAGATGCTTGTGGAGTTGGCTTCATTGTTCAAATCAAAGGGGTTGCCAGTCACAAAATCGTTAAAGATGCCAAACCAGTATTGTGTAACATGACTCATCGTGGTGCAGTTGGTTCCGATGTCAGGGATGGTGATGGAGCTGGTGTGATGACCGGAATCCCTCACCAATTCTTTATCAATGAAACCACTCGCGATCTGAGAATTGAACTACCTGAATGCGGCCATTACGCCGTAGGAAACCTTTTTTTCCACCCGGACGAGGAGATTCGAAATGACAGTCTACGGACCTTTGAGCAGGTCGCCCTCGAGCACGATTTGAAAGTGTTGGGCTGGCGAAAAGTGCCTTGTGATAATACCATTCTCGGACCCAGCGCAAAATCCAGGGAGCCTGTCGTGATGCAGCCATTTGTAGTCTTGAACAGGGAGGAGTTCGATCCAGCGTACTTTGAGAGGCAGCTTTATGTGTTGCGCAAGAGTGCGACACATGCGATCTCCTACGAGAAGTGGTTCTACATCTGCTCCTTGTCAAGCAAGAACATTGTCTATAAAGGCCAACTTTCTCCATCCCAGGTGTACAGCTACTACTACGATCTCAACAACGTGGCGTACTCTAGTCATTTTGCTCTTGTGCACTCCCGGTTCTCCACCAATACCTTCCCGAGTTGGGATAGAGCTCAGCCCATGCGCTGGTGTGCTCATAACGGTGAAATCAATACACTACGTGGAAACAAGAACTGGATGCGTGCTAGAGAGGGCATCATGAAGAGTGAAAAATTCGGCCTGGATTTGGAAAAGCTATATCCCATCATCGAGGAAGGTGGCTCCGATTCTGCAGCGTTCGATAATGTCCTCGAATTATTGGTTATCAACGGCGTGCTCTCCCTCCCTGAGGCTGTGATGATGATGGTACCCGAGGCATGGCAAAACAATCCGTATATTGCGCCAGAAAAGCGGGCATTTTATGAATGGGCTGCCTGCTTGATGGAGCCTTGGGATGGACCGGCTCTTTTCACTTTTTCGGATGGTCGTTACTGTGGCGCAAATCTTGACCGAAATGGGCTTCGTCCATGCCGTTACTATATCACCAAGGATGAGCGGATGATATGCGCCAGTGAGGTCGGAACCATCGAAATAAATCCGGAAGATATCCTCTTCAAGGGAAGACTCCAGCCAGGAAAAATGCTACTGGTTGACACACTTGAAGGTCGGGTTGTGGACGATGAGGAACTGAAAATGAAGGTGGCTGGCCGTAATGATTTCGCCAAATGGACCGCCGAGAACATGCTCACACTCGAATCATTGAAAGAGTGGTCTAATGATAATGGAACCTGGAGAAGCTATGAGCCTGACAATGTTCGAATTGCGGAGGACCCTAAGGCGTTGGCGTTCGGCTTAACCTTTGAACAATTGAATCTGCTGATGACACCAATGATGCGAGATGGAAAGGAGGCCTTAGGATCCATGGGGAATGATACCGCATTGGCCTGCTTATCTAATCAACCTCGCTCGGTGTACGACTATTTCAGACAGTTATTCGCTCAAGTCACCAATCCTCCCATTGACCCTATTCGAGAGAATATCGTGATGTCACTTGAGTGCTATGTTGGCCCCGAAGGAAACATTCTCGAAATGAACGAAAGCCAGTGCCGAAAGCTTTGTCTGCCATCCCCAATCCTATCCATAGAAGCATTCAACGCCATCAAGGAGATAAATGCTTACAACAAAGACTGGCGTGTATCTACTATCGATATCACGTTCGAGAAGAGTGAGGGGGTAAATGGGTACACCATGGGTCTGGAGCGCATATGTGAAGAGGTTTCCCAGTGCATTGCCGAAGGGTACAAGATTGTTATTCTCTCCGATAAAAACATCGGGCCGACTCGTGTCCCAATCAGCGCATTGATAGCGTGCGGAGGAGTTCATCATCACTTGGTTCGCAACAAGCAGAGATCTAAGGTGGCCTTGATGGTGGAAACTGGAGAAGCCAGAGAAGTCCATCACTTGTGCGTTCTGCTAGGCTATGGCGCTGATGCTATTTGTCCTTATCTTGCTATTGACGCAATGCTCAAGCTGCGTAGGGAGAATGCTCTAAGGGAAAAAATTACCGACGAGAGCATTGTATACAATTATCGTAAAGCTTGCAATGACGGGATTCTGAAGGTGATGTCCAAAATGGGCATATCTACCCTACAAAGCTACAAAGGCGCACAAATATTTGAAGCCCTGGGTGTTGACAACGCCGTGGTCGACAGGTGCTTCGCTGGTACCGCAAGCAGAATCAAAGGTGTAGGATTTGAGTTACTGGCCATGGACGCTATTGAATTGCATGAGAGAGGTTTCCCTAGCAGGGAAACGGTTACTCAAAAAGGGCTACCCGAGGCTGGTGAGTATCATTGGAGAGTTGGTGGCGAAGCTCACATTAATGAGCCTGCTGCTGTTGCCAATCTTCAGGATGCGGTCCGTACGAAAAACACAAACGCATACCGAGAATACTCTGCCAAATCCTACGAGGCGATTAAGAACTGCACTCTCCGTGGGATGCTTGATTTCGACTTTTCGAACAAGAAAGGAATCCCTATTGAGGAGGTAGAACCTTGGACAGAGATCGTCAAACGATTCTGTACGGGAGCCATGAGCTACGGCTCTATTTCGTATGAGGCACACTCCTCACTTGCTATTGCCATGAATAAATTGGGTGGCAAGAGTAATACCGGTGAAGGTGGTGAGGACCCAGAACGTTCCCAAACCCAGTCGAATGGTGACCTGTTGCGTTCGGCTATCAAGCAGGTTGCTTCTGGACGATTCGGTGTTACATCGTATTATTTGTCCGACTCCGACGAGCTCCAGATCAAGATGGCCCAAGGTGCCAAGCCCGGTGAAGGTGGTGAACTACCAGGGCACAAAGTTAGCGGCAATATTGCCAAAACAAGAAAATCAACCCCGGGTGTCGGGCTGATTTCGCCACCTCCCCACCACGATATCTACTCAATCGAAGATCTAAAGCAACTCATCTACGACCTGAAATGCTCCAACCCTCGCGCCAGGGTTTCGGTGAAATTGGTATCGGAGGTTGGTGTTGGTATCGTTGCCGCTGGTGTTGCCAAGGCCAAAGCCGATCATATTTTGATCTCAGGTCATGATGGTGGTACCGGTGCCAGTCGTTGGACTGGTATTCGATATGCAGGTCTTCCCTGGGAGCTAGGACTTGCTGAAACACATCAAACCCTGGTTTTGAATGATCTACGAGGTCGCGTCGTAGTACAGACGGATGGACAAATCAAAACCGGGCGTGATGTGGCCATTGCATGTCTGCTAGGTGCTGAAGAGTGGGGCTTTGCTACCACCCCTCTTATTGCTATGGGATGCATTATGATGCGCAAGTGCCACCTTAATACATGTCCAGTCGGTATTGCCACCCAAGACCCTGAGCTCCGGAAGAAGTTCGAAGGTAGTCCTGAGCACGTCATCAATTTCTTCTACTACGTTGCAGAGGAGTTACGGGAGATCATGGCTAAACTTGGTTTCCGTACAATCACCGAAATGGTGGGCCACGTTGAGTGCCTGAAAGTGAATGAGGCTGTCAAGAACTTCAAGACAAAGAATCTCGATCTATCGCCCATCCTCATCCCTGCTCATGAATTGCGCAAGGGTGTTGACACTGTGAACACTCGCAAGCAAGATCATATGCTGCATGTGCGTCTTGACAACAAGCTGATCTTTGAAGCCGAACCTGCGTTAACCGATGGAGACTCTGTCTATATCGAAGGAAAGGTGGTGAATACTGATCGTGCAGTGGGTGCCACTCTCAGCTATCAAATTTCCAAGCGGTATGGCGAGAAAGGTTTGCCAGATGGTACGGTCCATGTGAAGTTGACCGGCTCGGCCGGTCAAAGTTTCGGCGCCTTCTTGGCTCCTGGAGTCACCCTGGAGCTGGAGGGTGATTCAAACGATTACGTTGGTAAGGGTCTTTCGGGAGGGTGCGTTGTTATCTATCCGCCATCCAATTCCTCCTTCAAGCCCGAGGAAAACGTGATTGTGGGCAATGTGTGCCTCTATGGCGCTACTGGTGGCAGAGTCTTCATTCGAGGTATCGCTGCTGAGAGATTCTGCGTCCGTAACTCTGGTGCCACCGCCGTGGTTGAAGGGCTAGGCGATCATGGTTGTGAATACATGACTGGTGGCCGAGTGATCATTTTGGGAGCTACAGGACGTAATTTCGCTGCTGGCATGAGTGGTGGTATTGCTTACGTCCTCGACGTAGATGGGGACTTCAAGCAAAAATGTAATTCCGAGATGGTTGATCTCGAGACTGTAAATGATGCCGAGGAGATCAAGTTCCTGAGGAGCACCATTGAGGATCATCTTTACTTTACTGGCTCTGGTGTGGCGGATCGTGTTCTAAAGAATTTCGCCCAAATTCTTCCGAAGTTTGTTCGCGTGATGCCCGTTGACTACAAGAAGGCGCTGGAGGAGCAGAAGCAGTTGGAGCAACGCCAACAACAGGAGAGAATCGACCAGAAACTTCTGCAGAGTGTAGAGGAGCTTGACATTCATCCACCCCGGGCACACGAGCCAACCATCATGGATATTGAGGATGCAGCTTTCGATGAGGAGGCTCAAAAGAAACGAGTCGCCAACCTGGATAAACTCAAAGGGTTCATGAAGTACAAGAGAAGAGGCGATGTTTATCGTAGCCCTCAAAAGAGGCTCAAGGATTGGAAGGAGGTGAACAATCGCCTGACAAAGGATGAGCTTCGCACCCAAGCAGCTCGTTGTATGGATTGCGGGGTTCCATTCTGCCAATCTGACAGTGGCTGTCCCATTGGTAACATCATTCCCAAGTGGAATGAGTTGGTATTCCAAGACCAGTGGAAGGACGCTCTGGATAGGTTGATGATGACCAACAACTTCCCCGAATTCACCGGCCGAGTTTGCCCTGCTCCTTGTGAGGGGGCATGTGTGCTAGGGATCAACGAAAAACCTGTCAGCATCAAGAGCATAGAAGCAGCTATAATTGATCGTGGTTTTGAGAAGGGGTGGATAGTTCCTAGACCCCCCTCCAGCCGCTCGGGCAAGAAGGTTGCCATCATCGGATCCGGTCCTGCTGGTCTTGCTGCTGCTGACCAGCTTAATAAGGCAGGCCACACGGTCACCGTGTACGATAGAAACGATCGTATGGGCGGCCTTTTAATGTATGGTATCCCCAATATGAAGCTTGACAAGAAGGTGGTCCAGCGCCGTCTTGACCTCCTGGCTGCCGAAGGGATCACTTTTGTTCCGAATGCGAATGTCGGGGTCAATGTGGATGCCCATGAAATCCGGCAAAGTAATGACGCGGTGTTGCTGGCTACCGGTGCCACCTGGCCACGAGACCTGCCCATCCCTAATCGACACTTGGATGGGATCCACTTTGCCATGGAGTTCCTGCAGATGAACACCCAAAGTCTACTCGACTCGAATCTAGAGAACAAGAAGTACATCGATGCCAAGGGAAAACATGTTGTCGTGATCGGCGGTGGCGATACTGGATGCGACTGTATCGGGACTTCGGCTCGACATGGTGCCTTGTCCATCACCAACTTCGAGCTCCTTCCGCAACCACCCGCTCAGCGGGCCAAAGACAACCCATGGCCACAATTCCCACGGGTGTTCAAGGTCGATTACGGTCATTCCGAGGTGCAATTGCAGTACGGTAAAGACCCTCGGGAGTACTGTATCCTATCGAAGGAGTTCGTCTCCGACGGTAACGGCCGCGTGAAAGGGATCAACACCGTGAAGGTGGCGTGGGCCAAAGACGACGAGGGCCGGTGGAAGATGGAGGAAGTCCCCGGAAGCGAGCAGTTCTTCCCGGCTGACCTGGTCCTCCTGTCTATGGGCTTCCTCGGGCCTGAGGAGAAGCTGATCCAGAGTCTGGACCTTCGCACGAACCGGAACACCACGATCGAAACCTCGGTCGGGAAGTACGGTACCAGCCTTCCCGGGGTTTTCGCAGCCGGAGACTGCCGACGTGGTCAGAGTTTGATTGTTTGGGGGATCAATGAAGGCCGAGAGGCGGCCCGTGAGGTGGACGACTTCCTGGTGGGCAATACTCGACTCCCGGTGAAAGGAGGGGTCAAACAACGGGCCTTCAAACAGGTCCGTCCTGCGCCCCCTGTAGAGATCGCACTGGCTTGATCATCAGATCACCCGCAGTCTTCCTGCCACCACTCACATCCACCTTTATACAAATACAAATACAAATACAAATACATCTACACCTGTACATCCCGCACCCCTTCCCAATTAGACCCGACCATCTCGAACCATCTCCCCGCTTATTTTATTCCCCTGTATCCCTATTGACCCGATTCGAATAAACTCATCCTGCCCCTCATCACTCCGGTGACCTGTCTCCTTCCACGTCTTCCCACCTCTCTCCCTCCAACATCCCACATCCAGTTGCGGGTGGAGCTGGCTCTGGTCCGGTATCCCAGACGGGGCTATCCCACTGGGGCAATCAGCCTCGGGGGCACTCCCGAACCATGACCCTCTCCGCGGGTTTGATTCCGGGACCTTATCGTCGAGATCCTCCCAAGCGACGGGCAGAGCAAGACGTTCCGTCAATTCTCAACCAAGGATCTCTTCACCCGGGACGTAGGCCGTAGGTGGGTGGCATCCTTGTGGTGGCCCGGGATGATCCAAGGGTTGGGCCAACCTTGCATTACCCTTCGTTGGGCTGAGTCGAGGTGGTAACAGACTCTGCAAACCATCACCCCAGACGCATCCCATATGGCTCCGGGGGGGGGGAAGGGTTCTTACCTGGTTTGGTACCTTACAGACAAGTCGGCCATTTCCAAGGACATCCAACAGATATGGTCATCCCTTTCCATTCCATGCCAGTCCCCACCTCAATGCTCCCTATCCCGATGTCCAGCACCATCCAGCACTGCAATCAACCATTTGCTTCGAAGTGATAGCAGTGATAGCCCAGTGGCCATCCCATCCACCCAAACCTTCCTATTCTCCAAGCGTCATGGTCTCACAAGCTGCCATATACTCGGCCTCTGTGGTGGTAAGTGTCATGGTTGGTTGCATTCTTGAATTCCACAGGATTGCTCATTTACAGTAAACCAGGGTGTATCCTGTTGTGGATCTTCTGTCTTCTAAATCCTGTGCCCAACCTGCAGCGGAGTGCCCCAAAAGATCCTGCTATGATTCCTTATAAGTGTATCTCGAGCAGATATCAGCAGTTCCTTTTGAGTATCTAAATATCCGCTCAACTGCTGCTATGTGATCAAATCCATAGCTCTGGTTATGCTGGCTGAAACTTCCCTGAATATGTCATATCTGGTCATGTTCTTAACATGCTGCACATCCAACCGCTGACCATAGACTGGTAAGGGAAGTCTTGGCATTCAGATGGCACCAAGCTCTCTTGATTCAGTCAAGTTTATTAAGGGTAGCTGTTAGTTCACAGTCTTCCATTTGGTACTTCTTAAGTATATCCTGAATATGCTTGGACTGGCTTAGGGTGGTAGTCTGGGTACTTCTATATATGGAGAACCGCATCCCTGAGTGGTAGCTGAGCTTTCCTACATTGGACACTTTCTGCCTTCTCTGGCTTGCAGTAGATACTAAAGTCAGCCAGATTTCTTTTGAAATCCAGGGATGCAAACTATGCATCTGCTTTGCAATTCTAAGCTCCTGGTGACTGCTCATGATTATTTACAGATTTTACGCACTTGCAAACCAACCAAGGATCATCTTGATCACAAAACACAAAAGGCTGGTCCCAATGCATGTCCTCACCAAGCTCCCCATTTAGAATTGCAGCTTTTGCATCCACTTGATGAGTGAAAAATCTGTGTCTGGCTGTATAGCTATTGTTAATTTGATGGAGGGAGGCTCTGCTACCAGTGCAAGTATTCAAGTGTAGTGCAGTCCTTTTGTTTGGGTGACTCCTTTGGCCATAAGTCTTGTCTTATATCTTTCAGTTATTTCATTTTTCTTGAAGGTGCAACTGCATCCTATTGATCCGCAATTAAATGTTGGCTTGACCAAGTCCCAAGTATGATTGCCCATCAGTGCCTGATATTCCTTGGTCATTGCAGATCTACAACACTTTGTCTGAGTACTATTTAGGGGCTCCTTACTGACTGAGGTTCATCCATATGGTTTGATTGGGAATAGGCTAAGTTGGAACCCTTATTAGTACATTGATTTGTATAGACAGAGCTTGTAATTGCACCTAAATATTCACTCAGCCTAGTCATTTAGATCATTACCCACAAATCTTTGTGAATTCTGACTTAATTCCTGATTGCAATCTACTGGGGTGAACATTTATATGCAATTCCAAATTTTTCCCAACAATGTTTTGGTGAAAAATATCATCACTTAGTCACTTGGGTCCTTACCTTCAAGTCACTTGAGAACTCTGACTAAACTCCTTACTGTCATTTACCTGCCATATTTCCACTCAAACATCTGGTACCCAGTGCATGAGATTTTGTTAAGTTTTCTGAATAGTCCCAAACTTTGCGCACATGTTCTTGGGACCTTTTTAAAAGTACTTGGCAAGTTTGTTCTGTCAAGACCATGCAGAGAATAAATACCACTTATACATTCAACAAATCAACAAGTGAAACTACACAATCAACCTGTTTTCCCAACCACTTCCAATTTCTCCAAAACTCTTGCGGTAGTTTGGGCTACTTTGAATCCAGTTGAGTTTTCTACCCTGTGATACTGCTATAAGCACCTCTGCAATATTCCTGGGTACTCATTCAGGCTGAGCAGCAGTAGCAAAGCCAGCTGGAGTGATAATTCCTCCTAGTTTTGCTGTGAACCAGCCCTGGTGGCATGGTGGACTTGAGATGGGATCATTGTCATATGTTGTAAGAGTCTTGGAGATATTGGAAGTGATTTGGAGAACAAGTAGATTATGTGGTTTTCACTTAATGATTTATTGAATGTAAAAGTAGTATTTATACTTTTACCTGGTCTTGGCATAGCAAACACGTAGAATAGGTTAAGGAAGGTCCCAAGAGCATGTGTGCAAAGTTTGGGGCTGTTTGGACAACTTTGAGAATTTTGATGTTCTGGGTACCTGGTATTTTGGTGAAAAATATACTAAGTAAATCCCAACAAGGAATTTGGTCAGTATACTCTAGGATATGAAGGTACTGATCTAAGTGACTAAGTTAGGTGAATAATTAGGTGGAAATACAAATTTTTACAACATCATCAACCATGACCTTTTTGTGAGATTCTGAGTGTAAGGCAAAGACAAAATCCCACAGCTTAATAAGCTTCTTTGGTTTGGCATTGTTGTGGGTGTATGCTTTACTCTTGTTGGAGCCACTCAAAAAAAGTGGACTTCATACTTTTTAGCTTATATTTGACTGACTTCTGGTTAGTGTTTGACATAAAATTCTCTACCAGAAACACTCAGGGGCTCTGCAAGTGGCTTATATAAGTACTGTGCCTTAAATAGTTTAGAATAATAAGTTATTTGGCTATAACTACTATTTATGCAATAAGCAGCAGTAGCAACTGATTCCCCCTGTATTCATACCACATGAAAAAAACTTGGTACTGCAGGTGAATCCAATACAGATTGGCCACTGGGATCCCATGTTGAGGCCATTGTAGTGGCAGCAGCTTAACTCTTGACCTACTTTAGAATGCCATGGTGGGATAGTGACAGTGTTGTACTGCCTATAATGCCAACTACAACAGTAAACCTGATGGTGCTGTGACAACTTTATTATGGATTTTGCATGCCATTGATGTGGTCCAAATGCTTTCTATGCATATTTAAGTATACCTAGCCAGCCAGTACATGCAGCTGCCTTATATGGTGGAGAACATGATGGTATATTATATTTGGTAGCAAATTCTCAGTAAAATTAGCCAAGTTTTGCCAAATTTCTCCAGTATCTCAAAGGGCTCATTTGGCATGAAATCTACCATGTGCAACATGAGCTTTAGTATTGGGATACTGATGAGTAGCAAGTACATTACTCCCAGTGTAAAGCTCCTGCTAAAGCAGATTTCCCTAATACCAAGTATCTTTGGTCTATGATTAATTCTACACTCTGCCAATGGCTTTTAGCTTGTCAGCTTTGCTGCAATTGCATGCTGACTTCAGTATGTTCTCAATGTGAAATGAAGGTATTCATACCATTGGTATTGGGGTAATATAAGTGTATGTGCATTGTGAGTAGGTACTCAAATCTCACACCTTCAATAGCCATACTCTCCATTGTGTCCAGATATGCCAGTGAATTTTCTGGTGGCTGGGGCTTCACCAATGCAGATAACATTATGTGCTTTGACATGAAAGTTGTTTACCAGCATCCCTATGGATAGAATACAAACTCATCCAGCAATAGATACAGATACCTATCCAGGTTGGGCAGAGTACTAGGCCCAGATATCCTTGAGACTACCATCAGGCTTTTTGCTGATTCCATAGAGTATGCTGCAGCTTCAGGTTAATGAGAACTAGTGGCCAGCTGGATTTGCTATTGGAGTACTTGTTTGATGAGAATTCATCAAGAGCCAAGGCTAAAGCATAATTATATAAGCCTTCAAGGTAGCCCTTGCTTCTCAGTTGCTTGCAATGCTTGCCATGGAATATATCAGAAATCTCTGTGCTGGATTGATACTGGGTGCAGTGCTTTACATACTTGTACTGTTGGAAAGTGCTACATTGAGCTAGGAGTACCAGATAGTGCCACAGTGTGCCAGAGATGCAGAGCAGATCTCTACATTGTCACACAAGGCAAATCATAGTTCTACACCCTTATGCCAGGTAATACCCATTTTCACCCACTGTTCTGTGGAGAATTCATTTTAACCCATTTTTTAGGACAAATGTTTAGGACCTTGTGTAAGTGCACAGAGAGATCAAAGACATGAATTTAGTACCCACTACCTGTGGCACACTGAATCTAACAGCAAAGATTTGTCACATTTTACAAAAATGTATGGCCTTATCTTGGTCTGCTGGCACTATATTTAAATATTTGCCCTAAAGTAAAACCCATACAAAGCACCTATTGTGCCAGCAAGTACCAGCATACCAAGATAGGGCCATGCATTTTTGTGACCTGTTAGAAATCTCTAATGCTATATTCAGAGTACCACAAGTATTGAGTACTAAGTTTATGACTTCAGTCCTTCTGTGCTTCTATACATGATGTGCAACATTGATCCCAAAAAAAGGTCAAAAAGAATTCTTGTCTAAGACACATTTTCTTAGCAGCTGAGAATGACTAGTAGGTGTCTTCTAATGCCTTCCAGGCATTCTTTGCTGTTTTTGCTTTTGAGCATTGAGTTAGCAATTTGTCTTTAACATCAAGGCAAATACAGTTAAAAGCACTTTGTTCTTTCTTCTGGCACTTTAAGGCTTCCTCTCCCAAATCTTTGCAAGGGCATTCTTCTCCCATGGCAATGTTCTAAAGGCCTCTTTCTTGTTTGAATTCTGGGTGGTTGGTAACTAAGTCCATTATAATTGACTTCCATTGCTGGCCAGGGATTGGCAAGGGTTGGAGTAGTTCACATGGCTGGTGTCTGGCAGGCTTTGCATGGTTAAATATATCACAGTATTGGAGATACTCCTTGACAAGGGATATCATCTAAAATCTCTCTTAATTGTAATTTCTGCTTGAGAACCATACTGTGGGTATTGTGGTAATCTGCTGATTTCTCAATATTGCTCCTTTACTTGAAAGTCAATTCTTCACTCAGTCTACAACAAGGAGGTGGATGAAATGCCTGTCCCTGTGGTTTCATTTGCCCCACTGGAGAATAGCTAAGCAGCTGCACTTTAAGCTCTTATGTAGGCCATTATCAATTTGTTGGTAATTCTTCTTTATAACTTTGAAACTCAGACTGTTCTAAATTGAGAACAGCAACTTTTCCTCCTGCTTTGCTGTCTCTGGCTTGGCTAAACAACTCTTTCTTTCCCTTTTTCTTTACCACTAGCAGAACAATTGCTGCTACACCAACTTTTTACTTATTTTATTGTACTACTTATTTCTTTGATAACAACTGAACTTGAGCATCAGTATCAGCCTGCTTGTCCCTTACATGCACTCTTATTGCCACTCCAGGCTCTCAGCCTTGCTTGTGACAGGCTCTTGAGACTACCAATGGCTTCAGCTGTACCACTCTTGCTCTTCTGCTCAGATAATAGGAGCACTATCTGGCACTATAAGTGCTTTGTATAGGTCTTACTTTAGGGCAAATAACTAAATTTAGTATCTTGCGGATATTTGAAAATCTGCTTAACTGCTATAATATGATCAGATTCATAATTCTGCATGAGCTAACTAGCTATCCTAGTTGCCACTGCATTGTCTGGATATGTCAATACCTTCAAGTACATTAGCCTATAAACCATTGTTTGATAGTGCAAGTTTTGGCCCATATTTGAGCTGCTTTCACCCAAAACTGGCTGCAATTTGCTCAATCTCAGGTTGTTGTCCATGGAGGTTGCTGCAGGCTTGAAACTTTTCAATTTTGAGGCATCAGAGAATGTCCCTGATAGAGTTTACAAGTTCAGCCCAAATTTCAATGCAGGTACGTCAAATTTGACTTTAATCCAAGAATATAGCGCAATTTTCTAAGATGCTTCATCTCAAACTTGCCGAGGAAATCAGATTTAGTTAGTTTAAGTGCCTCCTGGTCACTTGTAGCTATTATTAGGTTGTCCACATACAGTACTAGTATAAAATTCCCTTTCAAGCTGCATCACTCATATACTGAAATATGCAGTGCTACAATGGAACCCAATCTCAATTAGATATGTGTTAATCTTGTTCTACCATACTCCAAGTACCTGCTTAGGCCCATACAACAATTTTCAAAGTCTGCACATCTTCTAGGGGCTTTTTGGGTCAGTAAAACCTTCTGGTAACTCCATCTATGTAGTTTGTTGCAGATCCCCATATAGAAATCCTGTTTTGATTTCTATTTAGCATAAATTTAAACTGTGTACAGCTGCCAAGGCAAGAACTGTCCTAATAGAGCTGAATTTGGCTGCTGTATCAATTGGTTCCTTAAAGTCTAGTCCTTAGATCTGTGAATAGCCATTTGCGACCAATCTAACTTTGTACTCATCAATAGTGCCACTAAATTTTATCTTGATCTTATAGACTCATCTACATCCTACTAGCTTTCTTTCATTTAGCAAGTCTACAAGTTCCCATGTTTTACTTTGATCAGTGAATGTACTCCACCTGCACAGCTTGTTGCAACATTGTAGCATCTGGACTTTTCATTGCTTGTTCCATATTCTGAGGTTTAGCACATATGGCAAGATAAGCTTCTTCAGGCTCATGAGATGTCTGCCTCTAAGATCCAGGGGCATTGCTTATTCAAGTAGATCTACTAACTGATTCAGTCCATTCTGATCTGGGACTGGAAGAGTTCTCTTCTGTAAATGACTGCATTGGGTGCCTTTCTTCTTCATTAATGGTAATTGCATCATCAGGTAGCTGACCAATGATACTGGTGGCTTTCTCATCTGAATTCTTTTCAAATACAATGTCCCTGCTGTTGATCAGCTTCTGAATTTAGTCCATTTTGCTGTGGAGTAGGTGGAACAGTGGTATGTTGAAGTATGCCAGTAGTACAACAGCACATTGCAAGCTTCTTAGAGCAGCATTTCCCTTCATTGTCACTATGAAGCACCTTCAATTCACACCCAGTTTGTGTACTGTATAGCTCCTCTGCAAGTGTTTCCATTCTGGTACAAGCTGTAGTATGCCATCCTCCAGCTTCTTCCTTATAGTGAAGAACTTTCTTTTTAAATAAAGCTGGTTTGATACTGACTCTGCTCTATAAATCTTCTCTAAGGATTTCCAAGCTGCTTTGGCAGAATTGGAAGCATGAGTTTGTCCAATGAAGTGGTCTGGCATATTAATACTTATAGCATTAAACACTTTTCTCTTCTTCCCTTGAACCTTTCAACTTTATATGCTGTTCTTTTAGGCACAACTTTCAATCCTGTTACTGTACTCTAAAGCTTTCTTTCCTCAAGAAGGATCTGCATCTTGATTCCCCAAGTCTGTAGTTGTCCCATCAGACCTCTCCTTTACAGAGAAGATGTTTGTACTGTTCTGTATACTAGTAGATGTTGTATTTGGAATGAATTTGTCAACTGGCGCTCATAACCTGTTGCAACTTAAGTAGTGATTTGGATATGAGGATCCTATCCAGAAATAGTGCTGATAGATGAGCTGCTGTTTATTCATTAAGAAGCTCAGTATTCATACTTTTCAGAAGCAATACAGCAGTAACACCAAGTAAGGAGAGTCTACTAGCATTCTGGAGCATTATTTAACAATCTGAGGATTAGTACATAACAGACTGGTTACATTGTACCGTGCCAGGGCATGCAGCACAATCTTCAGTCATTAAGAACAATCTGGTGCAATGCTTTAGCTACCAGAAGACAGAATTCCTCTTGGACAATTTCACCACTTGTGGAACATTCTTGCACACTATAGCCTAATCTGACACAATGGGATTTGCCTGGATGATTGTGTCACTTTCAAATGCTTTAGTCACATGCGCAATGAGATATCATCATTATGGTAGATATATCTGGTATTTAGATATATTTCTTGAATATGAATGGGAATAAATGCATATTACACTGTAAACTTCACTAATACTTACCAGATTAGTTACCATTGCTCTAACCAGACAGCATGTCAGCAATTAATTGACCTAAAAGTATTGTGAAGCTGTGAGCCCCCAATTGGCTCATTGACCAATTCACAAGCCACCTGATTTGTCATCATATATGCCATTTTGCCTATTGAGCAAGTAAATCCCTGATTTTAGCGATTGGACTAGGTATTGTAGCCAGCACACAACCAACTGGGTAAGTGCAACACAACTCAAATAGCTGCACTAGTATTACAGATTGTCTTGGATGATCTGCAAAGTGATTGGGAGAGCATACAGATCTTGTATTGTCAGTTAATGATTTATTAAATGTAAAAGTAATATTTATACTTTTATATGGCCTTCGGTATCACAAGCACATAGAATAGATTAAGGAAGGCCGCAAGAACATGTGTGCAAAGCTTGTGGCTTTTGGACAGCTTTGAGAATTTTGATTTTCTTGGTACCTAATATTTTGGTGAAAATATTCTAAGTAAATCCTGACAAGGAATTAGATTGGGAATCTCTAGGACTTGAAGGTAGTGATCTAAGTGACTAAGTTAGGAGAATATTTAGGTGGAATTACAAGCTCTTACAACACTCCCACTTAACTAAATGCTCATACTGACTAGTCCCAGTTTTGACCTAAGATATTTAGACATGTTACTAGCTAATGGTTTGGTGAATATGCCTGCAATTGTTTGATCTGTAGGACAGTATGCTAAGTTAACCAAGTTATTCTCAGTAGCTTTATGTATGAAGCAATGTCTAATATCTTTATGCTTAGTTCTAGCTTGAAAAGTTAGATTTCTACCTAATTGTATATATCCTTGATTATCTTGAAATAAAGTAATAGGCACTGTTTCACTTAAGCCTAAATCTTTAAAAAGCTCCCTTGGCCACATTGTTGCGTTTGTAGCCTCACAGGCTGCCATATACTCTTCCTCTGTGGTAGCATGTGCTACAGCTGGTTGCCTTCTTGAATTCCATGAAATTGCTCCTTAAAAGTAAACAAAGGTGTTTACTGTGGTGGATCTTGTATGTTCCAAATTTCATCCCCAATCAGCATAACAGTTTCCCATAAGATCCTGCCCTTAGTCCTTATGAGTGTGTCTTGTGCAGATATCAGCAGTTCCTTTTAGGTATCCAAAAATTGGCTCAACAGCTGCAACATGATCAGATCCATAGTGCTGATTATGCATGTTGACAGCCCCCACTGAATATGATATACCTGAACATGTTCCCAGTATGAAACACATTCAACTACCAGCCATACATTGGTAAGGAAGCTCAGGGCTTTCAGATGGCATAAAGCTCTCATGACTTAGTTGGGTTTTGATCAAGTTGAGGTTTGTCTTGATTAGGGTAGCTGCCAATTAACAGTCTTCCATTTGGTACAACTTTAGTATATCATGAATATACTTGGACTAGCTTAGGGTTATGGTCTGGGTACTTTTGTTTATGAAGAACTTTATCCCTAAGCTGTAACTGGGTTCTCCTAGATCAGATATCTTGGTCTCTTTAAATAGGCTTGACTTAGTCTCTTCCAGTGTTTGTTGGTTATGGGTGGCTATAATATGATCATCAACATAATGACCTAATAGAACTGAATTTGCTCTATCTGGCTTGGAGTAAATACTACTGTCAGCAATCTTCCTTTTGAAACTCAAAGATTCCAAATAATAATCTATTTTGCAATTCCAGGCTGTCAGTGATTGCTTGAGTCCATATAGAGACATATTAAGCTTGCAGAGCAAATGGTGGTTGTCTTGGTCAGCAAACTCATCAGTTTGGTCCATATGCACATCCTCATTAAGTTCCCATTCAAGAATATAGCTTTTACATCCATATGATGTATAAAGAACTTATATTTTGCAGCAAAAGTCCATATTAATCTGATTGAATAAGCTTGGCTGCTGGTGCAGGGTCTCAGTATAGTAAAGCTCTTTTGATTGAGAGTATCCTTTGGCCACATGTCTGGCTTTGTATCTTTGATTGTTCCATCAGCATTGTGTTTTGTCTTGAAGACTCACCAGTATCCAATTGTTTTCTCTTAGTTTTGACTAACCCAAAGCTCTTAAGCAGTTGTCAGGCTTGTTTCCCATATATACAGGCTTCACAGTGCTTCAAATTAGCTGCAGGATCTATTTCTACTCTGGATATTAGCTGATATTTGATTATTTGTGCAAATAATCAAAATCAACATGTCCAAGTCTCCTGTGCCAAAGCATTAATATTTCTTCATTCAAGTACTTTTACTGGCTTCCAGATATGATGGAATTTATGACAGCTTATACAGATTCAGATCTCTGATATTCAAAGTAATATCAGCATCATTTTAATTTGTGACATTGCATCCAGAGTTGTCAAAGCCAAAACTGGGTGCTTCTGCTATTGCCTTGCTTACAGATACTAGGTTCTTGGCTATTTCTGGTACACTGAGTACTTCTCTAAAAGTCAGTGTATGGCTTCCCTCACTGTTTCAAGAATTTACTTGAACAGCTCTTTTGCTCACTGCATCAGGTGTTCTATTGTCACCGACAAAAACCTTCTTAATTGAAATTTCTTAGTACTGAGTAAAATGCTCTTTTTGGTGTATTAAGTGTTGAGATACTCCAGTATCAATGTACCACATCTAAAAGTCCTTGCTTGTGGTCATATTTAGTGCTGATATGAGTAGTGTTGTGCATCAACATTTAAAACTTAGCCAATTTTACTCCGTTTGAAAATCTAGTACCCTAACTGATTTTCCCTAACCCAAACATAACAAATCCCAGTTACAGTTTATTTTATCCCACCTCAGAATCTATTTTTAGCTATCACACCTGATCTATTTTCAAATGGTCATTATGTTATCAACCTATCTGCCAAGCCTTCCCAGGTGATTAGTCATCAGAGATCTATCCAACCACTGTGCAGTTGCCAAGACATCAGTTGATTTGTGATGTAATTTTCATTTATCTTATGCACCTATGAACACCCAAATTGATTTCAATCAATCCAGTCCCTTGACGCTTACTAATTCAACTTGATCAGAAAAGTATAGATAAAGTTTACTGAACCTTTTGGTTTAGTGTGTGTCTCAACAAAATTAAGATTCAGTCTCAGCAAAAATAAGAATCCAACAATTTGGTTTTAGTTTCTATCCAAGCCTAGTATATCTAGCACTCCAAAGAACACCAAGCCTAGCCTGCCTAGCAAACAAATATCATTGTCTTTATAGCCAACCAGGCTATATCCAAGACCAATATTGGATCAGAATCTTTCTGCTAATATTTTTGCCACTCTCTGACAATTCTAAGATTCTGCACTGAATTGTCCCTTTGGTTCAGTTAAACCATTCAAGAGTTTTATTACACTTTCTCTTGGATACAACAAGTAGTCTATCTTTGGTTGTTGGAGCATTTCCATAATCAGACTTTTTCTGCTGACAGTATTTCTTTTTTTCAAATACTGGTCTGATGTGCATCCATTCCTTTTGCAGTAGTTTCAAAACAGGTTTCTATTGCCTTTACAAGGTCTTAGGTATCTCCTTTGTTGGTAATCATTGCATTTTAAAACATTTTCTTCTTCCTTTGTGTTGGTGCTTGACTTTCATAATTCTTTGTCCAGGAGCCTTCTTATATGTAATTTAAGGTCAGATCTTCAGTTCTGGACTCTAGGGCTGATATAAGGCCCTAAAAACTGTCTGTCAGGCTACTTGGGATAGTTATTATCACATCCTCATCAGTAGTTGGTATGCATATGGATTCAATCTCATCTACCAGCAAGGTAATTCTGTTAATTAGAGTTTTCATTTTTACTTCTGGCAGCATCTTTGTAGGAAGGAACTTTTCTCTAAGATAAATTTTCTTGGCAGCTGAACATGACTGTTAGGTGCCTTCTAATGCCTTCCAGGCATTCTTTGACATTTTTGCTCTTGAGCGTTGAAGTAGCAATTTGTTTTTAACATTAAGGCAATCAAAGTTAAAGGCACTCTGTTCATTCTTCTGGTAATTTAAGGTTTCCTCTCTCACACTTTTAGGAGGGCATTCTTCTCCCAAGACAATATCCCAGAGGCCTCTTTCCTGTAGCAGCATCTTCATCTTCACCTTACACACTTGGTAGTTAGATCCATCCAACTGTTCAGCAGAGGGAAAGATTCCAGTAATAGCAGTAGTAGGCATTGCAGAGACTGACTACTTAGGACCCATAACCTGTTATGAGAGTCTTGGAGATACTGGAAGTAATAAGTAGAACAAGTAAATTACGTGGTTCTAGCTGAATGATTTATTGAATGTCAAAGTAGTAATTTACTTTGACATGGTCTTGGCATTACAAACATGTAGAATAGGTTCAGTAAGATACCAAGAGCATAAGTGCAAAGTCTGGGGCTGTTTGAACAACTTTGAAAAATTTTATGTTTTGGGTATCAAATATTTTGGTGAAAATATTATAAGTATTTCCCAACAGGGATTTCTTGTCAGTACTCTCTAAAATTTGAAGGCAATGATCTAAGTGACTAAGCTAGGTGAGTATTAAGGTGGAATACAAATATCTTCAATTGTAATTAGGATTAAGAAATTATTGAGTTGAGGGGGAGTGTTAAAATGTTGGACCATTTGGTATCATTCAGCAGCTAAAAACTTACTTTACAAATATGGACTAGTCTTGGCTGCTGTAGGACTAACTTACAATAGTAACTTTGCCACTTTCTTCAGATGCATTTTCCTATGATTATTCCTCTATAGTCAAGATCAAATTAGCAAAATTACCATATATTATTATTGACCCTAAAACTGTTATAGAATGCTCCTGAGTGCTGAGAAGCCATTCTTACTTAGTGTTACAGTTGTATTACTTCTACACAGGTATAAATAGTGAGACTCTTTAAGAATAAAGAGCAGTTCAACTATTATCACTATTTCCTAACAAGTTCCTTATATACACATCACTTCTTGAATTGCAACATCACCCTAGATCAAAAAGCTTTTATTAATTAATTACCACAGCAAAATTCAGCATCAGATCATGCAAACAAACCAAACAAATGTTACATGATTGTTAATTATCACATAATTTTTGAGCAAAATCAGTTCCCTGTGTAAAGTTAAATAAGATCTTTTGGTGAATCTAGCCTGGATCAGTTGTCCAAGCCTGAGATGAGGCCTCTGAAGGCCAGCACCATTGAGCCATTGCCCTTGCTGACAATCCTGCAGCAGTACTGTGATGGTGCCTTGTTCTCTTTACTGCCCATATTCTTGATGGGCATTTGACATTGTTTGTTCAGGGTTTGCAATGCATTCAGGCTGTCTTAATTCATACCACTTCTTTTAGAAGCTTCAGCTTGCTAATAAATGAGGTTTTCTTATATGACAAAAAATTGGTGGCTTTTTGGCAACATTTTTGCAGTACTCCATGGGAATATCATGGTAGCATGTTGGCCTACAGCTTGTCCTGCACAATGCTATTGTATCCAAGAAATCTAATGCCTTCAACTAACTAACATCTTGTATGAAAGAACCTGCTGCAAATGACACACTTCATCACCTCAGCTTTTTGGCAGGCTAATTTGATGCTTGCAGTGTTGCCATATATCATGGATTGCATGTGGCATATGCATCTTGGTTTTTGTACAAATACTACTTGAATAACTGCAAATTGCCATTTGGAACTCAACCAATATGCCTTTGAAATCCAAAACTATTAAAAATCCTAAGAATCTACTGATAAATATGGTGTAGTCTTAGTCTCTGTGGCACTCATTTACAGCCCAACTCTGCTACCTTGTTTCAGATCAATAATCTATGATTGCTCCCCTATAGTGAGGTTTAAGTTAAAATGTTTGCCAAACATTATATGTTAACCCTGAAACTCAACTGGATGCTCCTTATGATTGAAAAACCATACTGCTGCACCATGAATACTGCACTTTTTATGAATAGAAAACAGTTAAACTTTTATAGCCATTCCTTGATAAGTTTCTAATATCAAATACTTCTTAAATTGCAACAGGTTGTAGCAGTTTTAGCATGAATACTAATGTTTGGTAAGTGTGCAAACTTGATCTTGACTATAGGCAAGTAATCACAAGATCAATGATCTGATAGCAAGTGGCAAAGTTAGGGGTGTGAATGAGCCCTGCAGTGACTAAGACTAGTCCAGAATTGCTAAGTAAGCTCCTAGCTACTGAATGCTGCCAACTAGTCAACTCTTTCAAAAAGGTCCAGATGCTACTTAATGGTAACAGGTCATTCAGGAGGAGTACTTATTGCTGATCAAGGCATTAATGTGGGAACTGGTAGATTTGCCACCTGAGAAAGAGCAAATAAGATGTAGATTGGTCTGCAAGATCAATATAACCGCATATTGTACCATGGATAAGTACAAAAACTAGGTTAGTACTCTAGCCTTGGTAGTGTTGAAACATTGGACTATTTGGGATCATTCAGCAGCTAAAGATCTACCTAACAATTCTGGATTACTCATGGTCACTGTAGGACTAATCTATATTGTAACTTTGCTGCTTTTGTCAGATCTATTATCCTATGATTATTACCCTATATTCAAGATCTAACTAGTACTTTTACATAACATTATGTACTGGCCCAACAGCTGTTATAGAATGCTCCTGAATGTTGCAAAACCCTCCTTACTTGGCAATACAGTTGTATTACTTCTACAAAGATAGAATTAACGTGCTCCTTTATCAGCAAACAGAAGTTCAATAATGATCATAAACTCCTTATAAGCTCTTAATATTCAAAGCACTTCTTAAATTGCAATAGGTAGCTGCGTAGAGCTCACATCAACATCTAATAGCTCCCAGTTCAGCCTTTGGAAACACAGATCTGCAAAATATTATATGTGAATGGAGTGACAAGAGAGTTCTACCATCAGAAATGCCTCTAAAAGGTGTAAAGACTCACAAACTGTTGTATGACCTTGAAAAGGCATCCAGAGCATGGTATAGTAGAATTGACACATATTTTGAGGTGATTGAGCTCATCTTAAGCATGGAAGATCACTAAATATTGGTGAAGCAGCCTAAAAGGAGCTGTATGAAATAGCACACAGGTGGAGCTTTTCACAGTGTTAACTTAGAGAGTGGCTTGTTAGATGTATGCCACTTATCTGCAGTAAGGGGAGTACAGAATTTTAAGAAACTCTGAAACTTGTGTCAATGGGTTGAACTTGCCATGTGACCTCCTAAGACTTCCCTCATGGTGGCCAAGTAGTAACATTTACACAGTTTTACAACAAATTAAAATATTATATTTCAAATCAATGGAATAAGTTTATATCATGAGTGGCTTCTAAATCTCATTCATTTCCAATTCCTCTCTCCAATGTTCCAACAGATATCTCATTAGCAAGAAATGCTACTAATCTTGTTGGAACTGAGCACATATATGACAACACCTCTTTGTAAGTGAAGCTGTAGAAGGTGACTTTATAGAATTAGTGTACCACTAAACTGACAAAATGATAACCAAGATATCAGCAAACCACTAACTAGGCTGTAGTTTGAGAATCTTAAAGTGAGATTGGGATCAAGAATTTACTCAATAATGGTGAGTATTGAGATATAGGACTATGCAGTATCACTCAGCAGCTAAATATGCACTTAGCAGTTCTAGTGTGGTCTTAGTTGCTGTAGGACTAGTATACTGCCCTAACTTGGGCACTTTCTTTCATATCTATGATCCATAATTATTCCCCTATAGTCAAATTTAAATTAATATTTTGCCAAACACTATGTATTTACCCTGAAACTTTACTGAATACTCTTGACTATTGCAAAATTCTCCTAGCCTAGTATTATAGCTATACTGCCTCTACAACAATGCTTATACTGAGGTACTCCATGAAGAAACAACAGCTTGAATAGCACTACTACCTCACAGTAAGTTCCTTAACTACAAACTACTACTTTGGTTGTGATAAACATCCATTGTCCCTGTAGGATTCTAGTCCCTCTGATCAGCTCACTCTAGTTGCTTTGATGTATATTTTGTTTTTAAAATGTAGAAATCTGGTTGTACTCTATAGATACTAGGCTTACTTCATTCAAGTAGCCCTCAGACAAACTAGCTTCTTATTGCAAGAACCAAATTATGTCTTACAAATGCTATGACCTATGCACTGGGACAGCTTAGCATTACCATATAAAAGGAATAGGTGCCTTGATGTTAATATATCTGCTGGTTATTATCCAAATTGTTCCGCCTACCCTTAGGATTTCTAGCTAATGAAATATAACTTTGATCATCTCTGTGAATACATGATGGTACATCTTAATTAAAACCTAACTCTTTGAATAATTTTTGTAGCCATACAGGTTCCTTAGTTGCTTGACAAGCTGCCATATATGCAGCCTCAGTTGTAGACTGGGCCACAGTGGGTTGTTTCTTGCAATTCTTAGTAATAGCTGGACCAGCATGATGAAATACATATGCAGTGGTAGGGCTTCTGTTGATCAGATCCCTACTCAATATGAATCACTAAAACAATCAAAATATTGCCTATTAGCTGCTCCTTGTATTCCAGTACCATATTTATGATGCCTAGCAGATATTTGAAATCTGCCTAACTGCTGTAATTTGATTTGATCCATAATTCTGCATGATTGACTGCCTATTCCAGCTGCCATTGTAATATCTCAAAATGTAGACACTATCAATTACATCAGGCTACCGGCTGTTGATTGATAGGGAAAAGCTTGGTCCACAATTAAGCCATTTTCATCTAAAACTGGCTGAGATTTGTTCAATCTTAGTGTATTGTCCATAGGGGTAGCTGCAGGCTTGCAATTTTCCATTCTGAAGCTTCTAAGAGTGTCCCTGAAGTACTTAGAATTGCTCATCATAATTTCCTGCATAAGCATGTCAAATTTGACTTCAATTCCAAAAATATAGCTCAATTATCCAAGATCTTTTGTTACAAGTCTTGGTGTAAGAGTTGTAGAGGAATAGGGAGTTTAGCTAGTATTGTATTCACTAAAACTTGAACTGCTTTTTATTGAGGTTCCAGCAGCTCCTTATATACATTTTGCCAGATCAATTGCTGACTAATTGTATTTCCTAATGTAGGTTGTGGCTGATGACTCATTTGATTGCATCATTATCACCCAATAAGATCCTACTTAATATATCTATTTCTGTCTGATAAGGATCTGCTGATTCATTTGCTGACTAATGCTACTGATTTCATAGATAATACTGATATACTGCTAACCTAAACATATACTAATTGATTTGACTAAAAACTGATCTAACTTAAACATTCAAGCGGCAGATCATAACATTCTCCCCTACTAAAGTTGAGAGGGTTCTCCTGAATCTCTTTTCTTGTGATACCAATATCTTGATGGTTCAGTATTATCAGCAAGTCTTGCACGCTCGAGTCTGTCCCTATGCACTAAGTCTTCCCGGATATTACCTTGTTTGTCCACCAGTTGGTAAGTTGCAAATGGACATTCTCTGATGATCTTGAATGGTCTTGTCCATTGTGGCTCAAACTTCTTCCAAGTGTTGTTTCTTAGCAATGCAAAGTTCCCAACTGTCAATGCTTCTGGTGCTATAGTCTTATCAAATCTCTGCTTCATCTTTTCTGCACTTTGAGATACTTTGGTCTGTGCCTCTTGATGTCTGTGTTCCAGTTGCTGGTGTCTACTTGGCTGACTGAGTTCATCTTCTAAGGTGTCTGTAAGCTTTGGTTGTGTGAGATCTCCTGGGATTCTTGGTTCACATCCATAAACTAAGTAAAATGGTGATTGCTGGGTGGTGTTGTGTACTCTGACTCTGCATGCAAAGAGTGCTTGGTCTATATACTCATCCCATCTACTGACAACTCCATTTGCATACTTGGTCAGCATTTTTCCAAATAATCCATTAAACCGCTCAGTGACTCCATTAGTTCTGGGGTGATATGCCGAGGTTTTCAAGTGTCTGATCTGCTGCATTTCCAGGTAAGCCTCTAATGTCTTTGCCATAAAGTTTGCACCTCTATTGGATAAGATCTCCACAGGGCATCCAAACTTCATGAGGATCTCATGGTAAATGAAACTTGCAACTTCTTGTTCACTGGCTATTGGTACAGCTTTAGCAACTGGCCATTTAGTGGCATGGTCAATAGCTACTAGGATCCAACGGTTGCATTTCCTGGTAGTTGGCAGTCTTCCAATAAAGTCAATTCCCCATCTCTCAAATGGTCTTACAGGCTCCAAAGGGAAGAGTTTGGCAATTCTTTGTGGCTGGCCTTGATTGATGTGGCAGTTTGGGCATGTTTTTACCTAGCTTCTCAATGTCTTGTTTCATTCTGGGACCACCATGCTCTGGCTTTCACAAGGACTATAGGTTCCTTCAATCCCAAGATGTCCATATCCATTCTGTAGCTTATGTATTAAATCCAGGCAAGCAACATAAGGGCAATAGGCAATAGGGCTTCCATCAGCAATTTGGTAGAGTGTTCATCCTGTACAACAAATTTGCTGGCTTCATCACGGATTCATCTTCTTGATATCTTCATCCACCTCATTAGGAATGGCTTGGTCCTCCAAGTACTTTGGTAATAGGCTAGGCCAATCTGATTCATGCACCAAATTGAGTTGTGCAACTTGATCTAATCTTGATAAGGCATCAGCAACCGTGTTGGTTTTTTCCAGGGCAGTAGACAATCTCCAGGTCAAATTGCTGAATGTATTCACTCCATCTTGTCATTCTTCTAGAGAGTACCTTCTGAGTAAGTATATACTTGAGGGAGGAATGATCAGTCTTCACAGTGCATTTGACTCCTTCAATATAGCATCTCCATGTCTTCAAACAGTGTATTATAGCAAGCATCTCCTTCTCATGGACTGGATAGTTTTGTTCTGCTGAGTTCAGTTTCTTGGATTCAAAGGCAACAGGGTAGTCCTTTCCCTTGTGTTCTTGGCTCAGCACTCCACCAATTGCATAATCTGAAGCATCTGTGCACAGAGTGAACTCTTTTCTGAAGTCTGGTATTCTTAAGCTTGGCAGCTTAGCAAGTTCATGCTTGAGCATCTGGAAGGCAGTTTCACAAGCTATGTCCCACTTATAGGCATTGTCATTCTTGAGGATATCAGTTAAAGGGACTGCAATACTTGCAAAAGACTTGACAAATCTCTGATAATAGGAAACCATTCCAAGGAATGATCTGAGTTCTGATATGCTATGGGGCTGCTTCAGATTATTAATAACTTCAACCTTCTTAGGGTCTAAGGTTACTCTTGTGCTAGTCACCATGTGTCCCAGATATTCAATGTGTTTCTTGAAGAATTCACACTTGGCTAGCTTGCCATATAGCTTGTTCTCTCTTAGCTTCTCCAAGACCTTTTCAATGTGCACTATGTGATCCTCTTCTGTCTTACTGTATATCAATATGTCATCCAGGTAGATTATCACATACTTGTCTAAGTACTCCTGAAAGACAGTATGCATCAGCATCATGAATGTTGCAGAGGCATTAGTGAGGCCAAGACTCATGACTAAGTACTTGTAATGTCCATATCTGGTCCTAAATGCTGTCTTAGGAATATCTTCTGGTTTCACCCTAATTTGGTTGTATCCTGACATGAGGTCAATCTTGCTGAGAATAGTGGCTCCATTAAGTTGGTCCAAAAGCTCATCAATCCAAGGTATGGGGTACTTATTCTTGACGGTAACTGAGCTCAGGGCTCTGTAGTCAATGCACATCCTAAGTGTTCCATCCTTCTTTTTCACAAAAAGCACTGGTGCTCCCCAGGGTGACTTGCTGGCCTGATGTATCCTTGCTGCAATAGCTAATCAACTTGTCTCTTCATTTCCTCCAGTTCCAATGGACTCATTCTGTAAGGTGTCTTGCTCACTGGAGGGCTATCTCCTGTGTCAATGGCATGATCCACGTCTCTGACTGGTGGTAGGCTTACAAGCTCATCTGGAAACACGTCCAAATATTTCTTCAAGAGAGTCTGGACCTGCTGGGGTGCTGGGGTAGCGGAATCCTCCTGTAATACAGCCATGAGGAACATCTGGATACCTTTTCTAAGTGCTCTACAGAACTGGGTCTTGCTAAGTTCACTTGTCTCACACGTACTGGAATTGACCAAGTTAAAATCCAGCCTGGCAGGTAATAGCTCATAGGTCTTGTTGTCTTTTTGGATCTGAGTAGCATGGGTTCTCCAGTTGATTGATGGATTATGACAAAATAGCCTGGTTTTTTCAAGTACAAGGTCAAACTTGCAGTTCCCAAATATATAAGCCTTTAGGTCTTCTTCATAGTCATTGATCTTCATTCTTACTGGCGGGGTAATACGATTGATTATGTGAGAGTTCCCATCAGCTGCGGAGACTGAAGTTGATTTGGTAGGTTCTGAGTTGATTCCAGCTTTCAAGGCAAATTGCTCCAACATGTACTCATGCAATGCTCCTGAGTCAATCATGATCTTGGCAGGTACTCCATTAATTACTCCATTCAAGTACAATAACTTCCCTGAGTTTGAGGTCATTTGGGACAAGTACTCTTCTGTTATATGGAAGGTGAGTTCTGAGTCTTCTTCAAGCTGATCTTCCACATTACTGTGTTCATGGGACTCAATATGGTTGAAGGTTCTTGTTGCCTGGTGTCCATTTCTTCTTTGAGGGCAGTGCTTTGCAATATGTCCTTGATGGTGGCAATTGAAGCAAAGTCCTTTCTTCTTACATTCTTCTGAGGTAGAATTCTTCTGCATAGCATCTATTTCCATTGGTACTGCTTCTGATTGTCTTCTTTCATAATGATTGTAGCCTTTCTGATCAGTCACTGTAGGCTTCCCAACTCCAAACATAGCTGAGTCATAGTCAATGGCAATCTTGATGGCTTCTTCAATAGTCTGAGGTCTTCAGTAATTCACTTCCTTGCAAGTTCTTTCTTTCAACCCATCAATGAAGTATTCAACTTGATCCAAGGGGTCCATTCTTTCGATTTGTCCAAGTAGACATCTGTACTCATAGATGTATTCTTGCACCATTCCTTTCTGTCTGAGTGTCTTTAACTTCCTTCTTAGTAGTGTCTGCTGGTGTGGAGGCTCAAAAGCATCCTGAATTTCCGACACAAACTCATCCCAGGTAGAGATTGTAGAGCATCCCATCATAGTGGCTGACCTGATCTGGTTGTGGTACCACTGTAAAGCTGAATCTGCCAGGTAAGAAGCTGCATAATGCAACTTGCTTTCTGGAGCAATTCCTTTAGCTTTAAAAGCTTCTTCAATCTGAAAGAGCCAAGTTCCCAGGTTTTCATTGACTCTGCCATGGTACCGGTTGACCTTCACACTAAAGTTGCTCTTAACAGGGCTTTGCTGGCTCTGAGCCATGGTAGTCATTCCTTGTTGCTGTTTGCTGAGGATCTGGAGTAACTGTTGCTGTTGGGCCAGGATTTGCTGCATGGCATTCTTCCATTCTGGATTGTCCGACATCTTGAGGGTGGTTTCTTCTTTCTTCAGGGGGGAGGTTTCTGGTTATTGCTGCTACCAATGTTACAAGTCTTGGTATAAGAGTTGTAGAGGAATAGGGAGTTTAGCTAGTATTGTATTCACTAAAACTTGAACTGATTTTATTGAGGTTCCAGCAGCTCCTTATATACGTTTTGCCAGATCAATTGCTGACTAATTGTATTTCCTAATGTAGGTTGTGGCTGATGACTCATTTGATTGCATCATCATCACCCAATAAGATCCCACTTAATATATCTACTTCTGTCTGATAAGGATCTGCTGATTGATTTGCTGACTGATGCTACTGATTTCATAGATAATACTGATATACTGATAACCTAAACATGTACTAATTGATTTGACTAAAAACTGATCTAACTTAGATATTCAAGTGGCAGATCATAACACAGTTTAATGGATTAATTGGAGAATGCTGACCATGCATGCAAATGAAGCTGTTGCTGAGGGAATGTTTCCTTGTATGTTTTCTCACTGGCTGAGTAACTCAAATTGTGGTGCTCCAGAAGGTGCTAGTGCTCAATAGCCACACATCAAACAATTCAAAGATAAAAGGTCTTAAACCAATGTAACAAAAGGATAACAGACTTGGAATGAAACTAGCAAGGATGGTGATGTGATTTAATTTATGTATTTCAGATACTAATGCAGGTGCTTGGCTAATATCAAGGGCCTTGATTCTTTTTTTCATATATCTAGTACTCTTAGAAAACTCTAAGAGATGGCCAGCTGCATGTAATGATTTTATCTGCTTAAGTCTTACCTGCCAAAAGCAACAACAAACAATATGTCAGTTTCTGGCTTTGCAGAAGACAGTCAATATTATTTCCCACAGGAGACAGTTGAGCTTTTGTTTATTCAAAAACAAGCTCAGAATTCATACCTTTGTAGAAGTAATACAACTGCAACACCAAGTATGGAGGGTTCCTCAACACTTAGGCACATTCTGTCACGGTTGCAGGGTTAGTATATATTGTTGGGTTAATTTTCTTATTTGATCTTGACTGTGAGGGAATAATCATAAGATCATATATCTGAAGAAAGTTACAAAGTCATGGCTTTAGGCTACTTTAACGGTGACCAAGACTAGTCCAGAGTTGTTAAATAAATCTTTAATTGCTGAATGATACCAAATAGCTGGTTATTTCAGCACTCTCCCTTTACTAGATAATTAATAAATCCTAATTACTCTTTGAGATTCTCAAATTGTGGCCAAGCTAGTTGTCTTAATAATATGTATGTTGCCATTTGGTCAGTTGGGCAGTAAATTGACTCTACTAACTTATTTTCTATAGCTTTCCTCATAAAGTGGTGTTGTACATCTGTGTGCATAGTTCTGGCATTCATAGTACAATTTCTAGCAAATGAAATACATTTTGATTATCCTTGTAAGTACATGTTACCTCACCTGAATTAAAATGTGAGTCTTTGAATAATTTCTTAGCCATATAGCCTCAGTTGCTTGACAAGCAGCCATATTCTCAGCTTTCATTTTTGATAGTCCCACAATCAATTGTGCCTTGCAATTCCAGGTAATAGATGCACCAGCAAGTAGAGATACACATACAGTAGTAGAGCATCTGTCAGTTAGATCCCTGCTCCAATCCAAATCAATATAGTTGTTAAATCTACACCTATTAGTTGCTCCAAAGCAACTCAAACCATATTAATGGTACCTTGCAGATTTTTGAAGATTCACTCAACTGCTGTAATTTCATCATATTCATAATTCTGCATAAATTGACTGACTATACCAACTGCCACAGCAATATCTAGATATTTGGGCACCATCAAGTACATTAAGCCACCAACCATTTACTGATAGGGTAAGTAATGGTCCATATCAGAGCTGCTTTTACCCAAAACTGGCTGAGATTTGCTCTGTTTTAGGTTAGTGACCAGCAGGCTTGCAATTTCTGTTCTTGAAGCATCTAAGAATGGCCCTGATGTACATAGACTGACTCATCATAGTTTTCTGTGTAGATATGTTAGATTAGACATCACTTCCAAGAAAATAGCACAATCTTCAAAGATCTTGAACAGAAACCTGCTAAGGTGGTCTGATTTTGTCTGTTTAAGTATCTTCTGAACATTTGTAGCCATTTGATAGGTCATTAACACTAAGTATCAGGATATCATTCCCTTTAAGCTGCTTCACATATATACTATGATGAGAATGTTTGCCCTGATCAATGATTGGTACTCCTCCTGTATGACTTATTGCCATATAGTAGCATCTAGACTATGCATTGTCTGTTTCAGCTTCTGAGGTCTGGCACATAAGACAAGATAAGCTTCTTGATGATCATTTGATGTCTGCCACCAGGATCCAGGGGCTTTTCTTATTCTAGCAGGTTTCCTAACTGTAAAATCTGCCCTGACTTGGAACTGATAGAATTTCTTCTGTATCTGTAGGAATTAGGCAGGTATCTTCACTAGTGTTGATTGCTTCAGAATACCCAAGAATGATCCCTTTTCTACTCTTTGGCTCTAAATGTGAGTGTTTTTTGTCAGGGAGGTGATAGAAAACATCA
>MCFE01000524.1:0-62031 GCA_002104905.1 Basidiobolus meristosporus CBS 931.73 | reverse complement strand
AACCCTAACCCTAACCCTAACCCTAACCCTAACCCTAACCCTAACCCTAACCCTAACCCTAACCCTAACCCTAACCCTAACCCTAACCCTAACCCTAACCCTAACCCTAACCCTAACCCTAACCCTAACCCTAACCCTAACCCTAACCCTTCTCTTCTCCCTGCTAATTTTCCTAACCCAGGAATAATCCATCCATCTACCCTTGTCCATCCATCTATAAATTCTGACTTCTGGAATTTTTGCTCCTTCCTTCTCTTCTCCCTGCTAATTTTCCCACCCACCCACCCCATCTTACCCTCTTCTTCTTATTTCTTATGCCTTCACTCCATTCCCTTCAGATTTCCTTCCTTGAGGAAAGGCTTGCACTTGTTGAAGCTGAAAATGCTTTACTCAAGAAACAAGTTCAAAAGCTGTTTTCTGCCTTCTCTGATCTGCAAGAATCTATTGTCTCTCTGCCAGCTGTTCCTGTCAACAAGACTCCCCAAGAATCATCTGCTCCTGCTCACTCTTCCTACTCTGAAGCTGTCAAAAAGCCTGTTCCTGCTTCCTCAAGACATCCTGCTGCTCCTCCCAAGACTAAAAGAAAGTTTCCTGCCACTTCTGATTTGCCTCCTGCTACTGACTGGGCTGTCTGCTACTTTGCCAATGTGGAGTTCATTCCTATATCTGAGCATAGGATGTATCTCAAGCAACAAGGTTACAACTTATCCAAGATTGTTAACATGAGATTTATCAACCATCATACTCTGGAGGTAGTACTTGACAAAAGTATTGCTAAAGAATTCTCTCAAAATGTCTCTGACCAGTTTTACTGGGAACCTACTGACCATGCCTTTAAAGAGTTTCCTGATTCTCCAGTTTACAAGACCTTCTCATTAGAGGAATCTCTGCTCTCAAGATTCACTTCACTTATCAAAAACTCCCCTTCACCTGCTGTTACCCACTTCCTCAAAGATTATTATATCTCTCAAGCTTATCTACTTCACTCCCCCATAAACCTGAACTCCAGTGTACTCTGGGATACTGCCTTAACTTTAGCTTAGATTTATTCATATTCAACTTAGTGTTTACTTTGGGAATCTTCTATTCCCAGCTGGCTTCTTTATTTGTAGTTAGACTTGTCTGAAATCAAATAAAGATTTCACCTACCTTGGTGACTTTCCCTCCCTAACCCTAACCCTAACCTTCTTTCAAGATTTTCCCTCCTGTGTTTGATTGATGTTCAGCTACCTTCTATACTTTTGACTAATCTATATTGCTTTTCTACTCCTAGAACAAAGAATACCTCCTCTATCTGCTTCATCTCTTCTACCATCAATACTCCTCAGCTCTGTGTTCCTCTTTACTCCCTTACTGTGCTGCTCTCCAGTTGCCAACTATCAGTCTGGTGCTCTGCTATCTGCCTCCAAGTCTTGCCCTTCAGGAAGTGCAAGTTATATGCCAGAAGGTTCAGCAATACCAGCAATCTATATCAACACCTGTTATCTTGCTTGGAGATCTCAACATTCCCCATCATGAGAACAAGACTACTCTGACTGCAAGAATGAAGCCAAGGTCTACATTCCTACTGAACTTCCTTAGAGAAAGCCATCTGCTAGCACTAGGTGCTCAATCTGAGAAAAGATGTGTTGACTGGATCTGCCCTTCTGCTGCTGCCCTCTACTTTGTGAATGAAGTTAAGCAATTCTCTGGAGCTGAGTTAGGATCCTTGAGAGCCTCTGACCACCCAGCCTGGTCCCTTTCTATGCAACCAGTTGTGAAGAAGAAGCTGCCAAAACTTACTGTGCTCACCCACAAAGCTACCAAGACTCAGAAGAAAGACTTTGGGAACTACTTGAAGCTTGCCAGTTTGCTACTTTCTCTGCCAGATGATCTCAACTATGCCTGGCTCTTTGTGAAGCATCTGATTCTGGTGTCTGCCTCCCTCTCACTGCCATGCAAGACTACTGCTGTTACCTCAAGAAAATGGGAATCTATTGTTTTAGCCCTGCAACAAAGCTACCTGAGTTTCCCTAACCCAAAAACAGAGAAACTCCTCCTGACAGCAATACACCACTCCAAGGCAATTCACCACACTCTGCATACTCAGCTCTGGGATCATATTATGAGTTCTTTGCCTCTGCAATCTTCCAACTCTATAACAAGAACAGTATCAAGACTCTACAGGGCAATGAGGCCCTCTTCCAGGAAGTTACCTTCAACAGAACAGCTGGCTAACATCTTCTTCTCTACAAAGCAGTACTCAACTCCTGGCTTTCATCCTGACTTCAAGACTCTGCCCATCCCACTTGCACTTGATCAAAGGAGAATCCATAATGTGCTCAAGAGGCTTCCCAACTCTACTGCTCCAGGTGTGGACACAATCTCCTATGAGCTTCTGAAGACTAGTACCAAGGCCATGTCTGCACTTCTGCTTCCACTGTTTCAGCAATGCTCAGCCCAGCTTTCTACTCCTGAGGAATGGTCCTTTGCAAATGTTCTGCCACTGTACAAGGGTAAAGGAAAGCACCTGGATCCTAGCTCCTACAGGCCAATATCTCTGCTGCCCACCTGCAGAAAGGTGTTTGAGCTTCTGCTTGCTCAGGAGCTCTACTCTGACTCCCTCAAGTTTCATCCTGCACAGTTTGGCTTTGTTCCTGGCCTCTCCTTGGAATATGCAGTCATACTTAGCCAAGATCACTCTCTCCAGTGCAAGTATCCCTCAGTTCTGTTTGATATTACTAAGGCCTTTGATTCAGTTGACAGAAATCTGCTTTGGTCCAAGTTGCAATGCTTCTCCAGTACCTCTCTCACCCTCCTTGTCAGGTCTCTGTTTCTGGATCCACAAGCAAGAATTCTGCACCCAAGTGAGCAATCAGCTGTGTTCTCAGTTCCTAATGGAGTGGTTCAAGGCTCTGTGCTTGGTCCTATACTGTTTGCCATCTTCCTGAATGATTTCCCAAGACTCTCAGCTGACTGCCTGGTTACTCTCTTTGCTGATGACATCAGAATATCCTCCTCCAATGTGCAACAAGACTCCCAGACCATCCACCAGTATCTGCAGAAGAATAATCTCCAGCTTTCCATTGCAAAGACAGTACCTTTGGGCTCTCCCATCAACTTGGAGAACTCCACTCTACCTGCTCAGGTTTCTGCTACATATCTTGGCTTTCCTTTCCTTCCTACTGGACTAGACTCTGGAGCACACCTGAAGAAGAGAATTATCCTGGCAAGACAGGCACTCCACAAGCTACTGGCTGTTACTCCTCCTACAACTTCAGCTCCAAGCTGCCTCCTTCTACTCAAGCAGTTTGTCTTCCCTGTCCTGGAATTTGGCTTACCACTTCTCTCTCTTACTTCTAGAGACTGCACTAAGCTTGACAAGTTTGCAGTATGGTGCATTACCTCCTTGGTGCCTCATTTGCCTGAATGCCCCTACAGACATGCTATTCTTGGTGCTTTTGGGTTTATGCCCTATAAGATCAGACTTCTCTACCTTAGAACCAGATTATACCTCAGACTTCACAACTGCAACAACCCACTGATTAAGGCCTGGAAGAGAACACACCACACTACACCTGACTCCTGCTGGAGAACTATACTTGGAGATCCTGAAGTCAAGAAGTTTGCTGAATTTATTCTGCAGTCAGAAAAACCCAAGCTGGCCTACCTGAAGTACTTGACAGACCTTTGGCAGCAATATCTGCAGCAGCACACTCCCTTTATGATGAATATCAATCCTTATCACATTCCCCTCATTAATGTTGTTCACAAGTCATTCTTACCTCTCTTGCTACCCCCCTTCCCACTGAACAGTGTGTTTAGCACTGAAGAACTATCATCACTTCTTATTAACTTACCTACAAATTCCCCTCAGCTACACACTCTTGTATCAAAGCTACAACAGTAGCGCTGGCTTCTTTGTTTCAACTGAAATAAAGATTTCACCTGTTGGTGACTGTCTCCCCCCCCTACCTAACCCTACTTTGTGAATGAAGTTAAGCAATTCTCTGGAGCTGAGCTAGGATCCTTGAGAGCCTCTGACCACCAGCCTGGTCCCTTTCTATGCAACCAGTTGTGAAGAAGAAGCTGCCAAAACTTACTGTGCTCACCCACAAAGCTACCAAGAATCAGAAGAAAGACTTTGGGAACTACTTGAAGCTTGCCAGTTTGCTACTTTCTCTGCCAGATGATCTCAACTATGCCTGGCTCTTTGTGAAGCATCTGATTCTGGTGTCTGCCTCCCTCTCACTGCCATGCAAGACTACTGCTGTTACCTCAAGAAAATGGGAATCCATTGTTTCAGCCCTGCAACAAAGCTACCTGAGTTTCCCTAACCCAAAAACAGAGAAACTCCTCCTGACAGCAATACACCACTCCAAGGCAACTCACCACACTCTGCATACTCAGCTCTGGGATCATATTATGAGTTCTTTGCCTCTGCAATCTTCCAACTCTATAACAAGAACAGTATCAAGACTCTACAGAGCAATGAGGCCCTCTTCCAGGAAGTTACCTTCAACAGAACAGCTGGCTAACATCTTCTTCTCTACAAAGCAGTACTCAACTCCTGGCTTTCATCCTGACTTCAAGACTCTGCCCATCCCACTTGCACTTGGTCAAAGGAGAATCCATAATGTGCTCAAGAGGCTTCCCAACTCTACTGCTCCAGGTGTGGACACAATCTCTTATGAGCTTCTGAAGACTAGTACCAAGGCCATGTCTGCACTTCTGCTTCCACTGTTTGAGCAATGCTCAGCCCAGCTTTCTACTCCTGAGGAATGGTCCTTTGCAAATGTTCTGCCACTGTACAAGGGTAAAGGAAAGCACCTGGATCCTAGCTCCTACAGGCCAATATCTCTGCTGCCCACCTGCAGAAAGGTGTTTGAGCTTCTGCTTGCTCAGGAGCTCTACTCTGATTCCCTCAAGTTTCATCCTGCACAGTTTGGCTTTGTTCCTGGCCTCTCCTTGGAATATGCAGTCATACTTAGCCAAGATCACTCTCTCCAGTGCAAGTATCCCTCTGTTCTGTTTGATATTACTAAGGCCTTTGATTTAGTTGACAGAAATCTGCTTTGGTCCAAGTTGCAATGCTTCTCCAGTACCTCTCTCACCCTCCTTGTCAGGTCTCTGTTTCTGGATCCACAAGCAAGAATTCTGCACCCAAGTGAGCAATCAGCTGTGTTCTCAGTTCTTAATGGAGTGGTTCAAGGCTCTGTGCTTGGTCCTATATTGTTTGCCATCTTCCTGAATGATTTCCCAAGACTCTCAGCTGACTGCCTGGTTACTCTCTTTGCTGATGACATCAGAATATCCTCCTCCAATGTGCAACAAGACTCCCAGACCATCTACCAGTATCTGCAGAAGAATAATCTCCAGCTTTCCATTGCAAAGACAGTACCTTTGGGCTCTCCCATCAACTTGGAGAACTCCACTCTACCTGCTCAGGTTTCTGCTACATATCTTGGCTTTCCTTTCCTTCCTACTGGACTAGACTCTGGAGCACACCTGAACAAGAGAATTATCCTGGCAAGACAGGCACTCCACAAACTACTGGCTGTTACTCCTCCTACAACTTCAGCTCCCAGCTGCCTCCTTCTACTCAAGCAGTTTGTCTTCCCTGTCCTGGAATTTGGCTTACCACTTCTCTCTCTTACTTCTAGAGACTGCACTAAGCTTGACAAGTTTGCAGTATGGTGCATTACCTCCTTGGTGCCTCATTTGCCTGAATGCCCCTACAGACATGCTATTCTTGGTGCTTTTGGGTTTATGCCCTATAAGATCAGACTTCTCTACCTTAGAACCAGATTATACCTCAGACTTCACAACTGCAACAACCCACTGATTAAGGCCTGGAAGAGAACACACCACACAACACCTGACTCCTGCTGGAGAACTATACTTGGAGATCCTGAAGTCAAGAAGTTTGCACACTATATTCTGCAGTCAGAAAAACCCAAGCTGGCCTACCTGAAGTACTTGACAGACCTTTGGCAGCAATATCTGCAGCAGCACACTCCCTTTATGATGAATATCAATCCTTATCACATTCCCCTCATTAATGTTGTTCACAAGTCATTCTTACCTCTCTTGCTACCCCCCTTCCCACTGAACAGTGTCTTGAGCACTGAAGAACTATCATCACTTCTTATTAACTTACCTACAAATTCCCCTCAGCTACACACTCTTGTATCAAAGCTACAACAGTAGCGCTGGCTTCTTTGTTTCAACTGAAATAAAGATTTCACCTGTTGGTGACTGTCTCCCCCCTAACCCAAACATAACTAATCCCTGTTATGGTTTGTTTTATCACTTCTCAGAATCTATTTTTAGCTGTCACACCTGATCAATTTTCATGTGGTCATTATGTACTCAACTGATCTGCTAAGCCTTTCCAAGTGATTAGTCATCAGAGATTTATCCAACCACTTAGCAGTTGCCAAGACATCAGCTGATTAATGATGCAATTTTTCATTTATCTTATGCAACTATCAACACCCCAACAGATTTCAATTAGTCCAGTCTCTTGATGCTTACTAATGCAACTCCATCAGAAAAGTATAAATAAAGTTTACTGAACCTTTTGGTTTAGTGTGTGTCACAACAAAATTAAAATTGTGCTTCAGCAAAATTAAGAATTCAACAATTCCATTATAGTTTCCACCCAAGCCTAGCACATCTAGTATTCCCAAGAATACCAAGCCTAGCCTGTATAGCAAACCAGCTCTGTTGCCTTTATAGCCCAGCTCAACTTTATACAAAGCCAATATTAGACTAGAACTTCTCTGCTAATATCTCTGTCACCCTTGACAATTCTGGGACTCTGCACTTAGTTATCACTTATGTTCAGTTAACTCATTCACAAGTTTTATTACACTTTTCTCTGGGATACAACACTCATCAATTTTGATTATTTGCACAAAATGATCAAAGATCAGCTAATTTCTGGAATAAATATTGACCCCCCAGCTAGTTTGGAGCACTGTGAAGCCTGCATATATGGGAAACAAGTCAGACAACTGTTCATGAGTGCCAGGCTAATCAAAACTAGGAAAAAATTAGATTTAATTCACTCAGATCTGTGTGGACCTATGCAAAATTTATCATTAGGTGGGATGAAGTTTTTGATCACTTTTATTCATGGTTATACAAGATACACATGGGTTTACTACATGGAGAGAATGGAAGAAGCTGTGTCTAAGCTCAGGGAGTTTGAAGTCAAGGTGGAGAGAGAAACAGGTGAACAAATCAAGAAAGTATGCTCTGACAATGGTGGAGAATATACCTCAAAACTCCTCATCTACTTCTGCACAATTCATGGGATAAAGCAAGAGACTACTGTACCATACTTCCCACAGCAAAATGGAGTAGCAGAATGTGTAACAAATCAATAATTGATATGGCAAGATCTATGATTCATGTTCAAGAATTCTCCTATGAATTTTGGGCAGAATCGGTTGCCACAGCTGTATACCTTAGAAATAGGAGTTATAACAGAACACTTTGTGATTTTACTCCATTTGAAGCATGGTATGGATACAGACCAAGCACAGAACATCTAAGAATATTTGGGTCTGCAGCATATGCCAAGAAACTGCTTGAAAATCAATCAAAATTTGAGCCAAAAAGTGTAAAATGCATATTCTGGGCTAATGGAATGTGAATAAAGCATACAGATTCTACAATACTGTAGAAAATAAGCCAACCAGGTCCAGGGATGTGTTGTTTGATGAGATTTGAAATTTTCACAAAAAATGACATCAGATAATGACAAATATTTGATCTCAAGTCCACCAATTGGCAGGATTGAATCAGAGCAAAACAATGAAGATTTTTTCACTCCAGAAAACTCTACAACTGTGGTTCAGCCGGAATCAGTGCTCAGGAATATCCCAGAAGTGATCATTCCAGTATCAAATGCTTGGAGATCCAACTGGACAAGAAATAGACCAAATTACCATATCAATGAGGGCATAAACTTAGCCTATGTCTATTCAATTCATATTGTTGAGCTGCAGACTATAAAAGAGGCCTTAAAAAGCCCTCAGACAGTGTTTTGGTGTTCTGCAATGACTGAGGAATATCAGGCCCTAATGGAAATTCAAACCTGGGACTTAGTCAAATTATCAATCAATCAAAAATCAATTGGATGCAGATGGGTCTTTAAGACAAAATACAAGGCTGATGGTACAATCAAAAGAAACAAAGCAAGACTTGTGGCCAAAGGATACTTTCAAACAAAGGGACTTGACTATACTGCAACCTTTGCACTGGTTGATAAGCTTAATCCAATCAGAATAATATTGGCTATTGCAGCCAAATATAAGTTTCAATTCATCAAATAGATGTAAAAGCTGCATTTTTGAATGGAGAACTTGATGAGGATGTGTATATGGACCAGCCTGATGGGTTTGTTGGCCAAGATAACCCCCATTTGGTCTGCAAGCTCAAAAAGTCTCTATATGGACTCAAGCAATTACCAAGAGCCTGGAATTGCAAAATAGAATTGTTTTTGGAGTCCTTGAGTTTCAAAGGAGTAATGCTGACTTTGGTATATACTATAAGCCAGGTAGAGCAGATCCGGCTCTATTAGCTCTATATGTGGATGCTCTTGTTATAGCTGCCAATAACCTCAAACCATTGAAAAAGACTAAGTCCAGCCAATCTGAGGAGTTCAAGATGTCCAATCTAGGAGAATGCAATTACTACTCAAGGATAAAGCTCTGGATAGACAGAAGTACCCTGACTATCACCCTAAGCCAATCCAAGTATACTCAAGATGTACCAAAGAAGTACCAAATGGAAGACTGCAAACCTGCAACTACCCCAATGGAGACAAACCTTAACCTGGTCAAAGCTCCACCAAATCAAGAGAGCTTGCCACCATCTGAAAGCTCTGACATTTCTTTTCAGTCTATGGTGGCAGTCTGATGTATATCATGCTTGGAACATGTCCAGATATCTCATATTCAGTGGGAGCTGTCAGTCAGCATAATCAGAACTATTTGATCTGATCATATTGCAGTAGTTAAGTGAATTTTTAGATACCTAAAAGGAACTGCTGATATCTGCTTAAGATACACTTATAAGATTTCAGAACAAGATCTTGTGGGTTACTCTGAAGCTGATTGGGGATGAAACTTGGAAGACAGAAGATCCACCATTGGATACACCTTTCTTTACTCTAGAGGAGCAATTTCATGGAGTTCAAATAAGTAACCAACTGTAGCACTTTCTACCACAGAGGCAGAGTATATGGCAGCCTGTGAAGCTACAAAAGAAGCAATGTGACTAAGAAAGCTTTTTGCAGACTTAGGCTTATGTCAAAAAATGCCTGTTACTTTATTTCAGGATAATTTAGGATGTATACAATTAGGTAGAAACCCAATTTTCATGCTAGAGCTAAGCACATAGATATTAGACATCATTTCATATGTGAAGCTATAGAGAATAGATCATTTAATTTAGTTTACTGTCTTACAGATGAAATGATTGCAGATATATTTACCAGACCATTTGCTAAAGTCAAATTTGAATATCTTAGGTCAAAATTAGGACTAGTCAGTATTAACATTTAGTTGAGTGGGAGTGTTGTAAAAATGTGTATTTCTGCCTAAACATTCACCTTGCTTAGTCACTAAGATCATTACCTACAAACCTAGAGAATACTGGCCAAATTCCTTGTCAGGATTTACTTGGAATATTTTGACCAGATATCAGGTACTCAGAACATGAGAGCTAGCTAAGTTGTCCAAGCAGCCCCAAACTTTGCACACATATACTTGGGACCTTCCTGAACCTATTTTACATGTCTCACTATGCCACGATCATGTAAAAGTATAAATACTACTTTTACATTCAATAAATCATTAAGCAAAAACCACATAATCTACTTGTTCTCCCAATCACTTCCAATATCTCCAAGACTCTTGCAACACTTATTCCCATTGGAAATTTGGAATACATCAAACACTTTTTAGTTCAAATATCTGATAGGGCAAAAAGCAGAAGGTTCATCTGCAGCAGACTATGGAATTCAATAATAGTGATATCTATATTTGCGCCTGGAAGCCACCATGCACAATCTTGATAGGCATCAGCATATTGTATTTTCATATGGGCCTGCTGCTGACAGATTGAGCGCCAAATTTTTACAACACATATAGCCAATGCATTATGGGTGATATTGCCGCCCTGATTTGAGCACTGTGCTGCCTTCTTTATCCTTACCCAGTAGTCTGCTTCTTTAGACAGTATTGCCACTCTGGTTCAACTGCATCTCTGTGGGAGGTAATCAAGTGGAAAAGGTTTGCCTCGGCTTCTTGATGTCACAATCTAAATTTCAGAGAATACCGACGCCTGGCAACAGTACTGCCAGGCCACCACCTAAGCGAGATCAATAGAAATGATCCATACAAGGATCAGATGGCTTGTAGAGCGTTTTATCAGAAGCTTCTATTATACCTTTCCGGCAGCCAAATTAGTCCGAAGTCTAGGAAGTTGAGCCTCCTTCGTCGCGAAACACCGATTTGCAATAGGGCAGAGCCTCTTCTTAACCAGCACTTAATAGTTACTCAACGTATATGTGCAGGGCTCCTAGCACAAAACAACTTTTCTAGCGCTATATAGAGCAAATGCTGATTCCTGAGGTTTCAGTATGGTAGTTGGCTTATTAATAAATGTTTAGGGGATGCAAGTTTCCTTTTGAATACTAGATGCCCACAAAGCCTTCCAATCACCACAATACCGTGTATTCCATACTCAGCACACATTGAAATCCCGATTAATCAGGAGTGTTAAAAGCACAATAGGCCTGGAATTATCTGATTTGAAGAATCACATAAAATCACTTGATAGAGTTGCCACTAAGACAGGTGGTACGCATTTGTGCGACCACCGGTATAAAATCCTAATAACCTAATTCGACCTCCCCCTCAGCATGCTGACTTAAACGGCGTTCTTAAAACAATGGAAAGGTGACACCCTGAGGTTATATCTAATCAGATGAGCATCCGATTCCTCAATGACGTATCTGGCCTGGCCACAAACAAAGACTTCGCATAAACCTATCTAAATCAAATACTGCCGACGGTTTCTGTCGGATTCTCTATAAATCATCGCGCCTCGCTCCTGTCTTCATTATAACCATGAGACTTTTCGGAATCGGATTCACCTTTTTACTCAGTGCTCTAGTTTCTCACGCTGAGAAGACCCAACAAGAGGCGGCAGTGTTAGCTCGCGAAATGGTGCGTAACTACGGAGTGGGAACTTTAATCACCAACTACCCTGATGGTCAGCCATTTGGAACTATGGACTACTTCAGCGATGACTGCGGGCGTAGCGGAAACCCCATTTTCCTGATGTCAACCTTACAAGTCAGTGTTCAAAACCTGCAGGCATCCCCTCGAGCAGCCTTCGCCATTCAAAAGAAGCTCCCCGATCAGCGCCAGTCCCCTATGCCCCATGCTAGATTCACCCTAATGGGAGAAATCCAAAAGCTCTCCACCGACACCGTTAACGAGTTGGAGCTTAAGGAGTGCTACTTGAGAAAGCATCCTGAAGCCAAGTGGTGGATCAACTACCCTGATTTCGAGTTTTATCGCATGGAGGTAGATCGTATCTTTTGGATTGGCGGCTTTGGTGGATTCCATTACATTGGCCCCATCGATGCCGAAATTTATCATTTGGTCGATCTAAGTGGACAAACCCCAGCCATGCACCAAAAGCCTATGTGGGAGAGAGTCCGCGAAATGGTCATTCAACAATAGCCGAAAGTCCCCCACCCTTAAAATACTGATCGTTAAATATTCCACGACCTAAATTTTGATGCCAACACATTTCAATTGCAAACAAATAAAACTTCGTCTTTTAGAGAAGCAAAACAATGTTATGAGTGGTTGTGACACAGTCGTTGGCACCAATGGTGTTCAGATATGAATGCACCAAGAGCGCTGTTCTACATTTTCCTTTCAAACTTGCCGATAGTCCTTGATTTCGATGCAAGAAAGCATCGTGGCATTAGAGTGCGGATTCTGTGGACATGCTGTGGCATGAGAAATTATCTGATCTACGGGTGATTTGATTCATCGTCATCTGCAGTTTAGCTTTTCCAGATCGGCAATCGCATGGTAGAATATCTTTGCCAAAACAAGCACATTGGCAATTACTCCATTCAGTACTAACGGCATGTACACCTGTAGAACGGTGCTTCTGTGTTACCGCTTTCGCATCTACAGCTACCCTTTATCTGATGGAATCATGGTAAAGAATGGATGCTTCATACTGAATTAGAATCGCCCAAAAACATTTTGTCCATCCATTTGGAGTATATGTAGCACAACCCTTGTTTCCATGGAATATCAAACTAGGCAGCAGGTACGCCAACTAGATGCAACTCAGCCCTAGCATAATCTGATTGTTGCTCTCACTTGCCCCATTGGGATAGGGATCGTAGATGGCAACATCAGAATCTTCAATCAGATAAGCATATTTATTTTAAACTCTCATATGAATACATGCACAAGGTGTTGAGGGAAATTTTTGCAAAAGCGCAACTTTTGAGGAAAAGGAATGAGTCTTTAGCAAAGATAATAGCGCTATTATTGAGTGAATAGTGTTACGACCTGATGAATAATTCCTGACCCGACTTGTCTATATACGGTATAAACAAGGACATCGACGCTGCAAGCAACAGATATATAAGGGGCAGTATGACTACTGAGCAGTCAAGCGAAAGCGTTCAAACCAAATCTTCAGCAGCTTATTCAGGATGTCCAACACTACTGTCAGCACCTCGATGGCTAACTATTTCTGCTCTGAAAGCACCGCTTGCCCTATCCAAGGTTACAAGTGTCACTACAATAAGTATTGTATGCCTGATGCCTCTGCTTCCTCAAGCTGTACTAAGGAAAACGCCAAGCCTTTTGTCGCCAGAATTAGCAACACCTACACCTACTTCTGCGATATTCCAAACGATTTGACTGCTCAAGCAACTGAGGCATCCCAATGTGCTCCATGGGAAACTTTCCATTATGGAGCATGCCTTCTGAAGGAATGTAATACTGTCGAGACTGCTTGTCGTCAAGGAGAGAAGCAAAAGTGCCAAGCTGCAGGTGTTATGGCCGCAGACGACCTTAACTGCTTTATTAGCAACCCTCACAGTACCAGTAGCTCTGGAGTCTCGGCCACATCTATGGCTAGCTTCTATTGTAAGACCGGCACTGCCTGCCCACTTATAGGCTACAGCTGCCACTACAACAAGTACTGCATTCCTGATGTCTCAGCACAATCCGGGTGTGGTAATGAAAACTCCAAGCCATTTGTTGCTCGCCTGAACAACACTTACACTTATTTCTGCGATATCCCTCAAACCATCAATGCGCAAGCCAGTACCGCTAGTGAATGTGCTTCTTGGGAAACATACCATGCTGGCTATTGCTTCCTGAATCAGTGCACTGCCGAGCAGAAAGCCTGCAAAGATGGTAATGACGCTCAATGCAAGGCTCTGAATGTTCAAGCCTCTTCATTGAACTGCTTTTCTACAACTGCGCATGGGTCAGTGACATCCTCAAGTAAATCTCCCGGCATGAGTGGTGGTGAGATTGCTGGAACTGTAGTCGGATCCTTGGCTGGGCTAGCTTTATTGGGTGCTGCAGCATTCTTTTTCGTTCGCCGTAGTAAGAAGAATAAGGCCGCTACTCTTCCTCATGCTAATGAAGATGTACTTCCAGTCTACAAATCCAGCGAAAATGTCACTCAAATTCGTGATGAAAAGCCCCGCATCTAAATGTAACTATCGTGTAAACGATAGGTACAAGCATGTCATATATAACGAAAAATATTTAACACCATTTTGCTTGGAAATCAAGCTGATCCTTTTGTAATGGTATTTTTGTCAACGAAAATAACTTGGATAACCCCTTAAAGCCATCTAAAGCTCGTCAATATCCTTGACCACAATAAAACTTGCACAGAATTGAATGAATTCTAGAATGCTTTATCCTATTCGCCTCACCCTTATCAGATCATCAGATACCTTTTTAATAGATAAAAAGGTGTACAAGGAATTCCATGCATGGTAACACAAGAGGCAAGACTTGGTTTGCCTAATGAAGGAATGCCAAATGCTCATCTGATGCTAGCCTCCATATAGTCAGTTCAATCGAATAGAATACAAATGGACATTAAGAACATTGAATGGTAAACGCTCCCTTGTTATGGGTAACAGCTCGACAGTATATGCTTCACACATTATCACCGATGGTTTTGTCCTTCTTATGGAGGGTTGTTTGCACAGCCTAACTATGAATATCTATGCACTTTTTTGCTATGATCAAGATGATATGGTGGTCAAATACTGAGATAATGCAATGATCATAATATGCCGTATTTTTGAGTTATGGGGTATCTGATCTCGTCACTTACCCATTGAACATAGCTGTGTACCACTCCTATGCCCAATAACTTAGATGCTCATCGGTTCATTTTTGAACGATGAGTCCCCAACAAGTATCGTAAGACACCTGTGAGCTAAGGTTGTCTTTTTAAAGATGGTATGGTGATGACGTGGGTTGTTGAAGTAGACTTTATTTGTATTGTTTTGGAAGGATAGACCAACGTCCATAAATCAGTGTTGGAACATGTCGAACTCCGACTAATTTCTGGCCTTGGATTTCAGAATTCAACCTTAATCTCGAAGTGGCAAGTGTTTTTAGACTCCAAATTTGCGACAAACCCCACCTTCAAAGGTATGTATGAGAGGTTGATGGATTCAAAGGAAGTCCGGCTATCTCTTGTTGATATGATGCATTTGCTTACCATATATGTCCATATTACAGTGTTCGGAATGGTAGTTACTACAAGCTGATATACAAACCATACTACTCTCTCAATCCTACGTATGTAATCTCATGTGCCTCTGCCCAGTGGAGCCGAGTGAAAATAAAGCCTCACTCTATAAGTGTCTTCCCAACTTGCGTGCATTGGATCCCGCATGGTACGCATATGGTGCATCTACACAATGACGACAATGTGGGCATTAGTACACTCGTGGGTATACCGATAATAGTGAACAACACATCGTCTCTATGATTTATCCCTATTTTCAAATAGTGAATATAAAAATAATTCATCCACGAGGCTTATCTTGATCAAGGTGAACTATTTATCCTGCTGACGTTCTTGAACATTTTATACAGGCGTCTCGGATAGGATTCGAGCATGATGCAACAGGCGCTCTTTTATGAAAGCAAAAACTTTGTCATGTTGGTCTGTATAGCGTGTTAAGGTTCAATAATTGTGGTGCTAGCAGGAGCCAAGATCCCATACGGACTTGATGTTCAACAAATAACTGGCTGTCAGGAGACAAGCCATACAATTATGAGTCGTCACATGTTAGGTTCTATATCAACGTCAAAACTGAATTGCACCCAAGTCAGCTAGATTTGATATGCAGTAAATCAGAATCTGGTAGCCTGCCGATTAATGGTTATCCCAAGCGTATCGGGGGATGACCTAAAGCGTGGCATATGTATACACAAATTCCATAAGACTTGCAATATTGGATCGAGAAGTCTTGATCATGACAGTGAGGAAAAGCTATCAGATGGATTAAGGAATACTTGAAGCAAGATACTCTGGATAATTCTCGATTAACATTGATTGAGACCAATTGTTTTGACTACTCTTAGAGATAGTGAAGCCGGAAGGAGTAGTTTATTGTAAAAAATATATCAAGCGCTGATCCAGCGTGATTCTACATTTTGTTAACATCCTGAAACTGAGCTTGGACTTCAAATCCGTTGTTCTTACGCTCCTTCAGAGTTCTGGGAGCATTGAAAATAAAAAGAAATTTCAAGGCCGCCTAAGAAACGCTCAAATTGGGCACATATCTTTCAATTGTCTTTAACAATATAAACACGATTACTCAGCCAAATTTAGGGTACAACAAAACTTGGCCTACTTCTGGTAGTATGTTGCAAAATGACAGATAGTAATTTGTTGTAGATAATGATAAACAGATGTTTCTAAGATTTAGGGTATTTAGGCAGCTTCACTTACCTCACTTCCACGAAGTGAAGGACCATCCAAAATATCTAATGAAACAAACTTCGAAGTACTGACCGAAGGCGAATTTTACAAATAACTAGCTTGATATCTAAATATACAGCATTTTCAGGCTTCACCCTACAGAGGCTCTCCAGCAATGAAGTATGAAGAATTATATGTACTTGACAACCTTGCATGGAAATGCTGGTTCAGAATTTCTGCTACTTTCAGGATGGTAATTACAGAGCATATTGGCTGCACTGAATGCACCTTAACCATTGAATACCTGTGCTAGATGTTTGCCATAGGATGCAATCAAATAGATCTTTGATAATGACTTTGTATCTCTAGCTGCAACAAGGTACTCCGTTGATGGTTGGGTTAGTAGCTCATCACTATAAATATTCTCACCAAGTGTTTGGCAATCAGCTATATGGGAGTCAAAAAGATGAGTTGAAAATGAAATACAAATATGTTGAGGCCCAGTATGGTTGAGTACTTGAATTTCATTTCACGGTTTATAGCTATTTATATAGCTTTATGCTATTTTAACTTTGGTTGGACCGGATGAAGGGCCCCTTGGTCACATCCACGCGCTCCAAAATCGCACCACCTTCTGGTTACTGAAGTTCTGCATCGAGGTTTTCGTAGTTGACTAAATAACGGCCCTAGTTGAGCTCCCCTCAAGGTAGACGTTGATCCAAGGGTGTTCAAAAATTTATGACTGAGCCGGGTGTGGCTATTTCAAGTATCTACACGTGACTAGGAATGTTTAGAAGTGCGCTGAAATGAACCAAATAATCTAACACATTGAAGATATATGCATGAGCATTACAACTTCTTTGTAGTGAGCGACAACAAATGATACTTCTGGAGCAATCTTAGCTACGTGGTTGCTTGGGGAGCTGAAGGCGACAACAAATAAATCAGTAAGCCAATTTATCATCTGCTTCTCGTACTGCTATAAGGCACCTACACTTTCGGCAAGCGATATGTAATGCCAACTGTGGTTATGTGGTGGAGGGTGTTGAGGAGATGTGCTCAAAACATGGGGATGCCTGAAACCACCATCCTTTCAATACATTATATTATTCACAGATTCCCCCAATTCACGAGTACTAGATACATTTCCCACAGCTAAATATGGATCTGGCAAATTATTGCGCGGAAAACAATTGGCCATGCTACGACCAAGTGGTCGCATGATTTGGTTGCAGCGATCTTCACTGTGAATGCTTGAATTTCCGTGCCAAGCTGATGTATCACCATAGTTGAAAGCGTATTGGTATACATCAACAGTGGATTGAGATTTCCGATACATGAGATCATCATACATTCAACATCCATCCTTATATAGTGCTCGTACCCTACTGCGATCTAACAGCCAACTGCTTCTTGCACCTTCGTGAATTATGCATCGGCTCATCTTTCGATATTTCATATTACAGTGCTTGCTTGCTGGATATTTAAATATTCCTTGGATGGCCAATAGGGATCACCTCAGATGGGAAAATGTCCCGCGATCAAGTGCATATTTACACAAAGATTATCGTGTGTAACATTGGTGGATGGGCCCTAGAATGTCTGATATTCTTTTCGCTAGGGGATGCTGCAGATTTTTAATTACTATGGGTGCACTTCCAAGTACACCGTTGCGAATTGATTGCTTCGAAACAAGAGGCTTATGCTGACTAAATGGGGAATGAGAAACATTCGGGTACTCAAGGCCCTGAGAGGAATAATTGATGATACACTCGGTGTATTGTGAAGCACTTTGCTCGCATACTCGGGTATCACCCGTCGGAATCTAACAGACGGTGCGCTAGGATTCAATCATCCGCTACAAGCCCGTTTCCTTATTGTCAAGCGATAGAGCAAAAGCCCTACAAGGCTGAATGTAACGTGGCCATCAACCATAGCATTCACAATTCCGAACTTGGGCTAAGATTACGTATCAATTGCTAATGGCCTCCTTATCGTTGTGCCGAAACCCTCACATTATCGTTTATCCCCTTAATTCTCTCCCCCCTACACTTCCCAAAAACAATCATAGCATAATCTATAACCCAATTTCCTGGATTTTATACGTTTATTCAAGCATCCCAATATTTCAAAGCCCAATCCACATTGAGATAGCCATTTCATCCCATACTTACATTAAGCATATCAAAGCATTGCGATTGATTTTCGAATGTTCCAACCATCTAGAGCACCACCCGTCTAACCAAATTTCCTTATCTTTCTTTAAGAGTATTGAAGGACCGTGTACTCCAGCGATCATCCATGCTCTAGAGACATATTATTTACTTTCAAATTAGCCGTTCACTTCATTTATTGCAAGACTAGGTGTTCCTTTTCCCTCTGAAAGAGCCTTTTTCTTCATACCAGACTACGCTCCCTTCGATGATGAAGGGACTAAAAAACAGAGTATCCTTTTTGCAGATAGCATGTTGCTAACCAAGTGACGCTGTGGTTATATTCAACAGTTCCTTAATTCCAACACAAATTTAGTTTAAAAGCAAGAATACAAACACAGATAGCAGCGCAAACAAAGCGCCTGCACCTGCTTACCCCAACACCGTTTCAAACACTCAACGTGACATCCCTGTTCAACAGCCAACTGGTGGATTATCTAGCCAAACCATGAGCTCGGTTCCGACGGTTTGTCGTATGTCCTCCACCCCTCAAGCTTTCTAACCTAACGTTTTACTGGCTTGGAATAGATTTCCGTGAATTCAAATACGCCAAATAACCTTAACGGAAATCACCCGTTGAACTTGGAAAACAAAGAAATCCCAAAGAGTGGACCGTTTAATCGGATCAAGAGCCTCTCTAGTAACATACCGACAATCAAAGCTCCACGGCGACAGAGTTCATCTCGGATTCGACCAACCATTCGCAAAGAACTAGAACGACTACCTAACTTAAGAGGTGAATACATATTATTTGTTCAGATTGAAGCACAAATAATTGATATTCGTAAATGCAGACATTGCAAGCCCTATTGAGAGACAGGAGCTTTTTTTGAAGAAGCTACAGCAATGCACGTTCATCTTTGATTTTTCTGATGCCATGTCAGACTTGCAAGCCAAGGAAACCAAGCGACAAACGCTTGCCGAGTTGGTAGAATACATCACAACAAACAAGGGAGTTATCACGGAGCCTGTCTACCCCGCAATCATCAATGTGGTAAGGCTTAATGGCAGCTCTAGCATTGGTTGACACCGCATTTACTTGTGTATGTTGGAGTAGTTTGCCACGAATCTTTTCAGAACTATTCCCCCTAGAATCAACCCAACTGGAGACGCGTTTGACCCCGAAGAAGATGAGCCGATATTAGAGCTCGCATGGCCGCATCTGCAGATTGTCTACGAGCTATTCTTGAGATTTGTCGAGTCTCCGGAATTCAACACCAATGTTGCCAAGAAATATATTGACCACCAGTTGATTCATCAGGTATGGCGACTCACAGTTCACCATGGACGCAACCCCGCCAGCCGGATTTGCCACTAATGTCCTTTCTCGCCTTAACCTAGCTACTGGAACTTTTCGATAGTGAGGACCCCAGAGAGCGTGATTACTTGAAAACCACGCTACATCGCATCTACGGGAAGTTCCTTAACCTCCGAGCATTTATCCGTCGCTCCATCAACAACATATTTTTTCAATTTATCTACGAAACTGAGCGGCATAACGGCATTGCAGAGCTTTTGGAAATTTTGGGAAGGTAACACGGCGACGTTTGTCACTCCATGTTCTCAGCTCATCATGCTAAGTTGCAATCCCTCCTCGCGCATTCATTAGCATCATTAATGGATTTGCTCTACCGTTAAAAGAAGAACACAAGGCCTTCTTGAGTCGAGTTCTGATCCCTCTGCACAAAGTGAAATCGCTAGGATTGTATCACCCCCAGCTCGCCTACTGTGTAGTCCAATTTTTAGAAAAAGATCCCTTGCTGACTGAAGAGGTAAGCCGGGATATTGAGTAGAAGCACTCTTCCCCCATTCCTAATGGATCTTTCTCCTTTTACCACAGGTGGTCAACGGCCTACTCCGCTACTGGCCGAAGGTGAATAGTCCAAAGGAAGTGATGTACCTGAACGAGCTTGAGGAAATTTTAGATATCATGGAGCCACAAGAGTTCGTCAAAGTGCAGGTGCCCATGTTCTATCAAATCGCTCGATGCGTTTCCAGCCCGCACTTCCAGGTTAGCGCATATCTATCCGCCCCACACCTTGTAGGCAAAACTAAACGAAACGTGCACTGAGTAGGTGGCTGAAAGAGCCTTATGCTACTGGAACAATGAGTACATTGTGAATTTGATTGGCGACAACATACGTATCATACTTCCCATTATGTTTCCGTCGCTATATCAGAACTCCAAGATGCACTGGAACAGGTACTGAATATTCAGATACACCATACCATCGGTTCAATCATCCTCACACCAACCTTAGAACCATCCACGGCTTGGTGTACAATGCTCTTAAGATATTCATGGAGATGAGTCCAAGACTGTTTGATGAATGTGTCTTGCACTACAAGCAGAAAGTTCAACTGTAAGTGCATACCCCAACAATCTCGTGTTTTCCTACCCTGACACTATCACGCCATTAGTGAGCCCCAGAAGAAGAAGCAAAAGGAGGCTATTTGGAAAAGATTAGAGGCGGACGCTGCAAGAAACGCTTTGATACGCGCATCAGAGCAAAAGAACTTTTCGAACCCAGTATTATCCGTAGCGAATGTTTCAAGTAAGCTTTCCTCGTCACTAGCCTTCACAAATGGATGCTCTTAACCACATTATGAACAATAGGCCTACCTGTTGTGGGAGGCATCATGAACGACTCAGCCAAGATGGTTAGTTCTGATCTGGAGAACTTGGATTTGTTCACCAAAGAGCTGGTAAGTTCCATTTGGTTGTGAAGCACCATAATCCATACACATCCACCAGATTCCTCACGAAACCGTATTACATTTGTAGGAACAACCAGATCCTGATAAGCCCATCGTTCCCACCTATGGTCGACGTAAATCGGTGTTACCAGTTGATGAACAGGTTTTGACGGAGCTGTGCAAACATAAAAGCCTGGAGGATGTTCTGAACTCGGCACCACCCCACGCAAGTGACTAGTAGAAAAGCACTTACATTTCTTACTCATCATGGCATTTAACTTTGCACTCCGAAGTCTACATACGATTTTATGTGAGGACCAAAACCCAGACCATAGAAGTCATGATCAACCTAATGTATGGCCATTTATTCAATTATTATTTTACTTAATGGTTCTCCAGTTCCCTCAGGACCCTGATGTCACTTCACCATGAGTCCGGAAATATGAAATTACTCTTTTAACATAAACTTTCATCAAATCAATGATCCATGTCGCCTATTGGCTGGCAATCACGGCGGCCCTACCAATGCTGGCCCTTGCCTTGTCGTGGTAGAAACCGGGCTCCAATTGAATCACCCACAAGGAGCCTATCAGCCTGCCCCATCCATATAAGCATCGGACATATTCCCCGTAAACAAAACTAGGGTGCTGTGATCAGTTTTGAAGAATCATTCAATTCCTCGATGAAAAGAGTCAACCAGATATTTGGAATCCTAGGGATGTGGCAGCCTATCTTTCCCGGCCATACTTGAAATCTAGATTATTGCGTAGACAAATCGACCAGTTTAACGGATTTCTGCCCCACAGGATTAGTGCCAAAATTCACAAAGGGTTGATTATCGATAGGGGAGCATGCTTCATCCGGTGTAAAGCCATGAATGTGTTGGAAGGAATAATTACTGAGTACCTTCATATGCACAAGGAAGGGTTGTGCTTCCTTAAGGCAGTCTTGCGACAGACCTTGGCGGCAGATAGATGGTAGTTGGTGTGCTTGCTGATGTTTCCCCGTTCTCCCTACTACTATGGTAACAGACGCGAGTATTGCCCAAAGCAACTCCGTTTCAGAAGACGTAGTAAAATAGATTATGCAGCTTCGCTGGAACTTCGTATAAAATCGCCATTTAAGGTTTACCGCTATGTTGGCTACGTTCCCTAGTCGAATTTGATTTTGCTTTCATACTGATGACTCTCATCGAAAAGCATGATCTAGGTCTATTTTGTGGAGTCACAGAAAAAATATCCACTATGGTGATACATTGGCTATGTTAAATGTCGGATATTGTTCGCTCATGCACCAATCCAAAGCCGTCGATTCATTCAGACCAGAATCTTTCCAGCTTTGGTCTTGTTGACAGCATCGGTCAGCATTTTGACATATTATGGGATTCTTTGTCCAGTCATGACATCCTAATTTACGCCATTTCGGTGGTCGTAGACTCAGTCGGATACGCATGCCTTCCTAAATAGGAAGGGAAGGAGGGAAGAACAATCATCAGCTTCACATCGCTTATCATTGTTGGGACCAGATCGAATTTTCAGTGTTGAATCGCTCGATTCACAGCCAACATTTTATGCCACTCGATTGAGGCGATTTTGGCATCTGGTCTTCAATTCAGACCCCTTTTCTGAAGTCCGTGCGTGCCAAGTGCTCTATAAAACGGGTGACTATGACCACCAATAATGCCCAAATCCTACACCAAGGCGTGTGTCCGCCCATTTGCCATACTCTGAAGCGCACAACCATTCTGCGATTCGACATAAACCAGCGTTGCCAGTCGAGCGACCTTCTTCTTGCGCCATTTATCACCATCACCATCACCATCACCATCGCCATCGCCATCGCCATCGCCATCGCCATTGCTGTTTCGCCACCATCGCCACCACCACTCTTACGATCCACATTCCTCTGCGGTTCATCCTGGCAGTCAGCCCATCAATTAGCAAGTCAGCCAGCCAGCCAGAAATCTCACCACCACCACCACCACCACCACCATCGATTCATCATCCAGTCAGATCACCAGATCACCAAGCATTACCTGACCATCGGTCGAGAGAAAGCACAGCAAATATTTGGTGAGTGATCGTTGCGATCAATCAAGAACCTAGCACCAATCACGGGCGAGAAGCCATATCCACATCTCATGGATCTGCTAGAAATACTCAACCCATCACCAACAGATATGGATCTGGAAATGGGTGTAGCAAAGTGTGTGATCAGTGCCAGTGCTACTACCACCACTCCCATCACTTCCGCCACCACTGGCACCACCACCACCACCACCAGCATCATCACTCCCGTCTGCGGTGAGCCTATGCACGGGTCTTGCAGCACGTCAGCAGCATCCGCATCCGCGTCCACGTCCACACCCACACCACTGTTCACGGTGATGGCCACGGAGACAACCACTGACACTACTTCGTTCATGCCAAAGTCTCCATCCACACCCACACCCACACCCACAGTTGTTGCGACATCAGATCCCGAGGCACAGCCCGGGCCAACAAAGAAGGCCGGGACATTCCGATGTACGTGGGAAGGATGTGAGAAAACGTTTAACCGACGATCGCTACTCCAACGACATCAGTGCACACACACTGGGGATCGACCGCATGTGTGCACGATATGTGGCAAAGGGTTCGTCCAGCGATCGGCGCTGTTGGTCCACACACGAACGCACACTGGGGAGCGACCGTTTCGCTGCTCGTACGAAGGGTGTGATCAGACGTTCTCGGACTCCTCAGCGCTCTCGCGGCACAAGAAATCACACCTCGGGATCCGATCGTACGTTTGCGAGTACGCGGGGTGCACGAAGTCTTTCACCAGACGAACGGCACTGCGAAAGCATAGAAACAAACACCTCGACAAAACGATCTTTTTCTACTCTCCAGAGAAGACGGTGTTTGTCAAGACTGGGGGAGGGTAATCATTGAATCGCCTTGATTTTTGGATGAACGTTGAGTTTTTAATGTAAATACAATGGATCCTTTGAGTAACTACCGCTTGTATATTTATATATAATGCCATCATTATGCATGATGTTGGGCAGCACCAGGTAAATTGACCATTTTCATCCTGTCGGGTGAGATGAGAGCTAATGCTAGTGCAGCTTTAGTGGGAAAATAAATCAAATAGCACAGCTGATATAAATATATATATACAATAGATTCCGTTGGTTTGAAAGCAAAGGTGATGCCACAATTCGATCGAAATCCCCCTTGAAAATCAGGATGATTCAAACGTCACCCTCCCCCAGTCTTGACAAACACCGTCTTCTCTGGAGAGTAGAAAAAGATCGTTTTGTCGAGGTGTTTGTTTCTATGCTTTCGCAGTGCCGTTCGTCTGGTGAAAGACTTCGTGCACCCCGCGTACTCGCAAACGTACGATCGGATCCCGAGGTGTGATTTCTTGTGCCGCGAGAGCGCTGAGGAGTCCGAGAACGTCTGATCACACCCTTCGTACGAGCAGCGAAACGGTCGCTCCCCAGTGTGCGTTCGTGTGTGGACCAACAGCGCCGATCGCTGGACGAACCCTTTGCCACATATCGTGCACACATGCGGTCGATCCCCAGTGTGTGTGCACTGATGTCGTTGGAGTAGCGATCGTCGGTTAAACGTTTTCTCACATCCTTCCCACGTACATCGGAATGTCCCGGCCTTCTTTGTTGGCCCGGGCTGTGCCTCGGGATCTGATGTCGCAACAACTGTGGGTGTGGGTGTGGGTGTGGGTGTGGATGGAGACTTTGGCATGAACGAGGTGGTGTCAGTGGTTGTCTCCGTGGCCATCACCGTGAACAGTGGTGTGGGTGTGGACGTGGACGTGGACGTGGATGCGGATGCTGCTGACGTGCTGCAAGACCCGTGCATAGGCTCACCGCAGACGGGAGTGATGATGCTGGTGGTGGTGGCGGAAGTGATGGGAGTGGTGGTAGTAGCACTGGCACTGATCACACACTTTGCTACACCCATTTCCAGATCCATATCTGTTGGTGATGGGTTGAGTATTTCTAGCAGATCCATGAGATGTGGATATGGCTTCTCGCCCGTGATTGGTGCTAGGTTCTTGATTGATCGCAATGATCACTCACCAAATATCTGCTGTGCTTTCTCTCGACCGATGGTCAGGTAATGCTTGGTGATCTGGTGATCTGACTGGATGATGAATCGATGGTGGTGGTGGTGATGGTGGTGAGATTTCTGGCTGGCTGGCTGGCTGGCTGGCTGACTTGCTAATTGATGGGCTGACTGCCAGGATGAACCGCAGAGGAATGTGGATCGTAAGAGTGGTGGTGGCGATGGTAACAGCAATGGCGATGGTGATGGCGATGGTAATAAATGGCGCAAGAAGAAGGTCGCTCGACTGGCAACGCTGGTTTATGTCGAATCGCAGAATGGTTGTGCGCTTCAGAGTATGGCAAATGGGCGGACACACGCCTTGGTGTAGGATTTGGGCATTATTGGTGGTCATAGTCACCCGTTTTATAGAGCACTTGGCACGCACGGACTTCAGAAAAGGGGTCTGAATTGAAGACCAGATGCCAAAATCGCCTCAATCGAGTGGCATAAAATGTTGGCTGTGAATCGAGCGATTCAACGCTGAAAATTCGATCTGGTCCCAACAATGATAAGCGATGTGAAGCTGATGATTGTTCTTCCCTCCTTCCCTTCCTATTTAGGAAGGATCTGTGTCCATATAGGTCTACAGCCAGCAAATACTCGATTTATACATATCCGGAAATACTGATGTAGCATATTTATAACTAGCTTTCTAATTAGCAGACTAATAAATTACATGAGATAACTGTATCAACAGGTAGCAGCAAAGCAGTAGTAATGATTTAAATGTACAAGAACAACATCATTCTTAGTTGGAGGCTATTTCACCGAGACGTGCTGTTGTGACCGATTTGATAAATTTGGTTTCTTCTGGTATATACATGAATATAGTATCATCTTGATGTTTGCGTTGATGCTTAAGCAATGCGTTTCTTCTCGTGAAAGATTTATCACATGCGGTGTGATAGCAAACATAAGGTCGAAGGCCAAGGTGTGATTTCTTGTGGCGACCTAGTGCTGAAGAGTCCGAAAAGGATTGACTGCAGTCAGGGAAGTCACAATGGTGCGGTTTTTCCCCAGTATGTGTCCGTAGGTGGATGTATAAAGCGGATCGTTGAATGAATCGCTTACTACATATATCACAGACATAGGGTCGATCATTTGTGTGAGTGCGATGGTGACGCTCCATTTGGGATTTGCGAGAGAATCGTTTCTCGCATCCACTCCAGGTACAAGAAAACTTCTTTGGGTTGAATTCGACCAATCCATCGGCAACCATGGCGCTTAGCTCCTCATGCTTTTTCAAATGTTTGTTGAGTAATCCTCTGCGACTAAAAGTCTTTGAGCAATCTTGCCAAGGGCAGGAGTACGTCTGCGAGACAGACTTTCTACTCCCAGGTGTGTTAAGTATCTGATCAAGGTCCATAAGGTCAGTAGAGGTGTGGTTAAGGGCTTTCCCCTCACGAACGAACCGCCAATTTATAGGTATTTCCGCCGCACAGACCTTTCTTATTGAGCGATTTGAACAGGGCAACATCATCCTGGTTGCCTCTACCTGCTTTAAGAATTAGCACAGGAATCGTTCGATCGTATATCAAATTCTCGATTCCACCCTCACGACCCAAAGCCATTGAGACTTGGTAGCAGATGTCCAGCTCTCCCCCAAAATACCTGGCTAAATCACAGTACTTGATTCAGAGTGACATATATAGAAATCAGATCAAACAGATCCCAAGTTTGGTTTCTCATTCGGGAAATTTGACTAACCATCCAACTATGATCCAGAGTACATCCAAGTAGGCCACATCGCGATTTCATCATACGGATTCAAAAGGATATTCGGTCTAGTTCAAGGCCAACACAAGTATTTGATCACAGTTTGATCATCATCTATGCTAGGCACTACTTTATACGAACATTAGCTGTATGCATGGAATGCAGCAGGCTAATAGGGAATTTAGCGAGGCGGGATGAAGGTTCTACATGCATCACTCGCCAGTTCATAAGACACTGTTGATGCCAAGGTGGCTTTGGCCTCATTTGCACAGCTACTCGGTGTATGAATGCTGCAAGCACATATCTCACCAAAAACAAAAAGCGGATGCCTAGTCTGGATGATCCTCGCATTTTTCTGGTCACTTTAAATTGTGCAGGTGCAGCTGTTGTTGACTTAGTATTCGCCTCGTCTACTCATACCAAGTGCGTAGCCCCCTAGTACATGCATTGGATTGTGTGATATTCATAATTTCAATTTGCTGGCTAGAATCGGATTTCTACCATGGCCATAGCAGGCCTCCTTCCTCCCCTGCATTCTAGACTATTCAGAGAAGTTCCAGGTTTAGAAAGTGCCATGACTGGGCTTCTACATCCCTTCCTACCATTTATGGATTAGCAAGTAGAGCGTTTAAACTGGCCCTTGGCCATCGCAGCAGATCAACCGAACATCCGAGTAGCCTCATTCTTAGAGGCTGATCTTGATAGGAGGAGCATGTTCAGTATTGTAAACTGTGGGTGTCAATATTCGTAGCAGGCGAGGATTTCGTAGCGTTATCACGAGATCTTGGAATTCCTCTAGATTTTTGGTGTTGATGGCTTTGTTATTCAATTAATTTTTATTGACTGCAGGTGATATCCGATCGATGTGCCCAAGATCCTTGTTGGTGGTTCAGCCTAACCACGTTCACTCTAAACAGTATCAATGCTCAAGGTAGGAAAACATTGTGAGTGGTCCGATCTATACATGATGTTGACTACTGAGTCATCTAGGTGTATTCATGACTATGAACTATATTAAGCCAAGCGGCGTAGCGGCACCAATTTTTGAAAGGAATAGTGGGAAGCTATCTTAACGATCAACTGGGATTTTGGATTTCCATAACAAGCCTCAATCATCATTTGTGAGAAACCCGAAGGCCAATAAGCATCGTGTTCCCATTCCACATAATTCTTGCGATACTGGGGCATTAGACACTACACAGTTACTACCAACACCAGTAGCAAATTGTTGATTAGCATGCCATTAAGCCTTCCCAGAATGTTCACAATGAACGTGAAGTACCATATCTGCCTCAAAAGATTATCAGGCACAGGCGATGTCGTAAGGGCCACCTGCAAGCCTTAGTGCCACCAGGCTGTATTTAATACACCAGAATGTCAACATCAATTGAACAAAACAACCGATAGCGTTGTGCAGTAGCGCCTCCAGTACTTAGGGTACATATTGCTGTATATCCGACTATTCATGGGTTGTTTCATTCCTGAGGCAGAGAGGGGAGTTAAGTTTTGAACAGTGAGGTTGGAAGTGTTCCGCATTCAGCTCGTTGTTTATCAGCTAGAGTTACTCAAACAACCCATCAAACTAGGTATACAGTGGTGGTTAGATTCCATAGAACAATATACCGAAAGCTCAGAGGGGTCTTGAGTCCGGTATATCTAGTAGTACACAATGCATCCATTTGCAGCACTCAGTTTGAACGTAAGACATGCTAGCTCTTTAATCACTACTCATCGACGTTTTCCTGAAAGACGAATTGACAAAAACACCCAGTGCTCAACAGCTAATCCATACAGCCCGCACTTCATGATCGTTACTTCGACTTTATTATTTACAGAAGCAAGGTGTTGTCTATATTATTTCCGCAATATCGGAAAAGGACCATCCACGGCTAGACGATGTCAATTCAAGGTACTCTATAAAAATCAGGTATTGGTCTATAAAACCTCGAACCCCTTCAAATGCTCAACAGAGTTCAATTTGACAGGTACAAAGCGGTACGTGTTTAATAGTGCACGCTGAGGAGACTCAGGGAGATCGACGCGGTGTTGAGGGTCCTGCTGTTGATACTGAGCCATGTCGAGCTTCTGGTAATCTGGATCGTCAGCTCGATAAACATGAAGCTCGTTGACGCAAGTATTACTGTGGGTAATAGCCGGCATTTGATGAAGGTTTCCCCATAACAAACTAGAGAGGAGGATTCGAAGAAGTCTTCCGTGGACTGGACAGAAAAAACGATGCTTAACAGAGACTCATATTGCCAGGTGCAATGGTTGGACACTTACTAACTACAGCAACCCCCGGTTGCTTTACATCTGGGAGATTTTTGAGTATATCAGCAATTACCGGAATTGCTCGGTTTTCAACCTCCCGCGGAGACTCGCCACCTTCAAACTTGGCTAATGGAAAACCAGAGAAGCGTCAATAAAAAAACAACACGTAGTGCTTGGAACTGACGAGACATACCATCAAAATCTTTTTGAACATTCCATTTCTCTAGCAAAACGTTCAAGGTCTCATCGAATGGACAACACTCTTGGGAACCAAAGTGAAGCTCGCAAATTCCTTCATATTCCTGTCAACCGTAAAAAGACCGTCCTGTCAGACTTTGCGATTGGATGGAGCCGCAGCCGTTAAACCTAGACCCAGTTAATTACCTTATACTCTACATCAGGGTGGTGACTGCGGATCTGAGCGGCAGTTTGTTGAGCTCGCTACAGCAAACCATGAATAAACAGCGGTGTGATGATGCCTCGATTGAATTACTTACAGTGAGTGTAGAAGCGCATACCAAGTCGACCTTGATATCCTTGAACCATTCACCTAGAAGAGCCGCTTGCTTACTCCCAATGTGATTGAGAGGAGCATTCACGCCACGGCCTTGGAGAACCAATTTACGGTTGAGATCTGTTTCGCCGTGACGACAAAGATACAAAGTAGCTATAGGAGCCATCTAGAATAGCGTCTTGAGAATACAAGTGCGATACAGTGAACAAGTCAGTCTCGCATGGCTTTATATGGTTGAGGAAGTTTTAAGGATATCTTAGATGTAAAATTTCTAACTGGTTAATGTAATGATTTTTCGATTTCTTAGATGGTTGAGCTGCTGATACCCAGCAGTTACTTCGGAGTATTCATTGTTTGCAGCCCCAAATTCGACACCCTGATTGCCAAATGGAGAGGCCCATCGTGCACACCTACTCTCCAACATGACTAATCGAATGGGAGCTACTTGCACACCCCATCAGATTGGAAAATCTGGATACAACCATATCTTGCCAGTGAAGGAAGCAGCTAAAAGTCTCGAATCCAAGCTAGGCCAGACAATTCACACCAACACGGCTCATTTACAGATTGCAAGCATCCAAATTTGGCGATTTGGCTTACGATTTGGCCCTGAAACAAGCTTGCCGGCCTCGGTTGATGTCATCCCTACTGGATTTCAACTGATACTACCACTTGCCTTCATATGGAGTTCACATGGAAGTACGATTCCTCCTTGCTCAACAACTTGTTTGGATTAGCCGACGCTCCCTCACGTACATCTTTCTGACCGTGAAGCCGAGCGAGCCCGGCGAAACCTGGTAATTGCAGCCGTCTCGTGCATCGCAGGTTCGTGCTGCTTCTGCTGTTGACTTGGCTGAACCAGCACGGGCCAAACTGTCCAGGCGGCAGGGTAAATGCTCTGTGCGGCACATCCTGGGCAGAGTAGACAATCTTCGAGGAGCGAGCAAGCAAACGGCCAAGCCCAATTTGACCGGCCACGCCGCAAAGTGGCCATCCATAGATGGAACCCCCATTACGTGCGGTACTGAAAGACACATGTTGATTGATGTTCTTAATATATATTTATTATAAGGGAACCACCTTGAATCACGCAAATTAGACTACTACGCGAAATCGAAAGATCTTAAAATCTAACAATTTAAGCATCCCAGGAGGATTGACCGGCAGGAGCCTCAGAAGCCCAGTCGGAGGCATCGGCGCTCCAGTCAGCAGTGGCAGCAGCAGCGACAGTTGGGTTAACATCACCAGCAACATCCCAATCAGCAGTCTCGGCAGGAGCCTCCCAGTTGCCTTCCTTCTCGAGGGCAGCCTCAGCAGCCTCCTTCTCGGCCTCTTCGGGGTCACGGTAGAAGAACATATCAACCATGACATCCCAAGCGGCGTCACGGGTAAGAGTGCCGCGAAGACGAAGGACTTCACGAGCCAACATCCAGTAAGCCAAACCGATGGAGTGCTTGGCCTTGTTGTTGATGGGGATGGCGCAGTCGACGTGCTTCAAAGGAGCATCGGTATCGCAGAGGGCAATAACAGGGATGTTGACATAAGAAGCTTCGGTGATGGCTTGATGATCGGTACGGGGATCAGTGACAATAACCAAACGGGGTTCCTTGAAGGAGCGGGTGTTGTAGTTAGTGAAGGTACCGGGAGTGAAACGTCCGGAGATGGCTTGGGCACCAGTGTAGGAAGCGAACTTCAAAGCAGCACGTTGACCGTAGGGACGGGCAGAGATGATGACAACATCGGAGGGGTTCTCGATGGTGGCGATGATACGGGCAGCAAGAACAAGCTTCTCCCAGGTCTTACCGATGTTGATAAGGTTGATACCGTCGGCACGACGCTTCCAAATGTAAGGTTGCATGGCAACTTCACAGTTCTTGGTACCAATGTGAGCTTGGGCAGAGAGGAGGAGTTGGATATCCTCCTCGGTGGCATTAAGGGCAGCAGGCAAGCGAGACATCTTCACTACAAAAAGATCATCGGCGGGTTAGAGCGGTTGGTCGATGGATGCAATCCATGAAATGTGCGATTTCAGGTAAACAGTTGCTAAACCAATCCCGAGAATTTAAATACGTACATAATGGACCGAGTACAGCACGCAAGTTCCGTGATGTGAAGGGGAGGATAAAGCGGATCTTCTTGTTTACTGAAATACCCACCTCGATTGCCCCCTCATCTTCATGGACCCCCAACCAAAATTCACCGGACGATAAAAAAATCCGCGTTCGCTTCATTTAATTGGATGGAATCCATTCGTTTTTTCCAGATGGATTTTTTTTCATTCTCGCGTTGCCTTGGTGAGCTGGTTAAGCCTTGATTAAACCGATGCATAGCATAGGGCTCAGTAATAAATTGGATGTCCTGGATCGTTTCCGCTGGCCAATCGCCGCCGCTCGGACAGGTACACATATACAGCTCACATATTGCCGTGCCATGCATGGACGCCAGATTCTTGCAAACAGAACAAACCTCGTCTGGGCAAAAGAAATACTGGATTTGCCATTTCGGGCTTTACGATATTTATACAATCAGGTTAGGCTTGATGATGGAAATTACGTGCATTTAGACTACTGCTTAACAGAGCAACAGGTGTGATTTACTCTAATTAACACAATATACCCACCAGGCAGAGTTTGCTACCCTCAAGCCTCTACCCCACTACCACCCCTTTCCCCTCAGATAAACACATACCCTCCCCGCTCCAACACGCAGCCTATAACACAACTAACCCCTAACGCAATAACGCTCCGAACCACATAAAAGTACTTCCAGCCTGGGAACATGAAAGCCGCGCTCAATCTGTTTGGCACACTAAAAAATACTCGCTCTAATTCCGGTGTAGAGAGTGCATCTGCTATGGAGTTTTCAAAGGAATTGTTGCAGCAGCCAAGCTCGGAGAACCTTGGCAAAGCACCGCGTAGAAACCGGCCTGGGATAAAATTTGAGGTGCTATACCTAGTCTATATATTGCCTTGTTTTTGTGTTTGTCCTGCTCTCAGCAGTAGTGCGCTGGCATTATTGGGATTACTGCAACCTTCTTCGGTTTTCCCCTGGATACAAATTGAGATATATATTAAACAGATGCCTTGTTTCTTGCCAGGATGCTTACCGGTGGGGGCCTCTCCCATTCGACGAAATTGACTCAGTGTTTGCTCTTCAAGAGTACCTGCAATCGATAATTCGCGACGATCGAGAAAATATTGACAGGTTGCTTGAGGTGCCGGAAAACCAAAACCCTGATGTTTGGCAGTACGAACATTTCAAGTGAGCAGGCACATCCATTACCTAAACGTGTTAATCACAGGCTCATCACGTTCTTGTTCGATAGACAAATATGCTTGGAACTCAACTATCTAATCATCCAACTTCAGACGGAATGCACAAAGGAGAGCTGCCCTGAAATGAAGGCCGACGAATGGCTTTATCTTTGTGCGGCTCATCCGACCCCACAGGGGGTGAGAATCCTATCTTTTGCTGAGCTTGAGCCGACACAACTGACCTGGTTTTTACATAGTGTTGCGCTATCGACTATGCAATCCACACTCTTGACGGAGCCTCAGCAATTCTCAACAGCAACAAATATTTTCCAAGCAGGTAAATCACCCTTATGCAATCTCGAGGTGCTCGAGGCTGCCATGGGCCTCTTCGTCAACTTGAGGTAACTGACACTTGCCAACAAAGGATGAGCATTCACGAAACTTCGAAGAAGCACTATCAGTCAATAGCACGCCGCCTCTACCGAATCTTTGCACACTCCTGGTTCCATCACCGTCAAGTGTTTGACGAGTTCGAGGTAAGGAAGAGTAGATGCGGGGTACACCATCGCTAGGATCCAACTAACCGAATTCCATCATAGAACGAAACATATCTATACACCCGGTTTATGGCCCTTTCAGCCAAATTCGACTTGATTCCCAACAGTCTAATCATCATTCCAGACTTGGCTATGAGCGACCAGCGTGAATAAGAAAGCCCGCGTTCCTTGACGCACTCTCTTCCACATTCGTACCATACACATGTAATCTGAAGCGAACATCACCCAAAACAAATCATCTATTAATATATCTACACGCTCCCCATGTGGTGTCAAGCGAATCCTAATTCTCGTTTTACCCGTACCTTAATAGCACCCATGCCTTTCTCTTGTGGATATAGAGAATCATTGACATTTATTTCTTGATATCCGGTTAATTAAAATTGTGTATCTTGTACATGATATACCATCGCTGGATTCCCCTCTGATCCCACACGTAAGCAAAAGACCACTGCCAAAAACCGGTGATGATGCCCATCCACTTGGCGCAATGCTGATATGGCCACGCAGTGCTTCCATGAATGATGCAAAATATGGTTCCTGGCTGGGGTGAACAGGAATGGGGGCCGACGATGCGGTCGATAGGCCTTCGAGATAAGAGCATTGCCTTAGCTCGAGCAGCAGGTCGCTTGGACTTGCTGGTAACGACTGCAGGAGAATTCCACCGATTTGGCCACCTGAGAGCTCACCATGCCTGGGCCAGTCCAAGACCACCCGGTGCTACAGCGCCGCCTCTCGAAGTTAGAGGCGTTCGGCAGCCCACTCAGACAGGCCTTTTGCACACAGCGACGGAAGCCTTCGTCGCACACCTGCTTGCTTACGTTTTTTTCGCACACGCAGTAGCACTGTAGATGCTTGCTGCAGCACTGGAGAAACCGCTCGCCCTCCGAAGATATTTTGCCATAAGCGCTTGTTTGGCTCTCGCTCTTCGCCGGTTCGTCGGCTTGGCAGGTGGGGGGTGGTTTCGCGTCTGGGTGCATGCCAGGATCCCTGCTGACCAGCCGGGGTGGCTGGATACTGCTGGCCAGGGTTGTTAGAACAAGTAGCAAAAGCAAACCGAGATAGCCTTTCATGGTCGAGTTGGTTTCAAGGTAGAGAAACTCGGCTTTGCGGTTTATATCGGAGGTAATGGCTAGTGATGGAGAGGAGAGGAGAAGTTCGTGCTTGTAAGCTCGCCAGAATTTTCCATCCGGTCATCCCATTGATATATAAACACAACAATCGATCAACCGCCAATGTTCCATATCTGCAGGTTGCTCTGAACTGGCTATATTTACGACTAATGACGTCTAAATTAACACCGCAATTGTGCTATTGTTTGTGGCTATTTTAAAGTGTCAACAGTGCAGATTCTTGGTGGTGCATGGTTGCGTGGCTGTGCAACGGCGATGCGCGCAATCCGTGAACCGCCAGGCCGCTTGGGTTGCGGCGGGCGAACAGAATGGATCTGGTGAGACAGGCAAAATAGGGAGGTTTGATCTAGTTTATTTCATGTAAGCATCATTGATTAATGCGTGAATGGGTCAGAAAAACCTCCGATCAATGGGATTAGCAACTAAGCGTCGGTGCCAGGTCAGACCAGTGGTGATGAGCTGGTCCGGTTGAGATGAAAGGAATATTATTGTGTATGGACAGGGTGGATATGTGACAGCCATTCTCACACTCTCTTGCAGATGATGTGGGTTTTCTCTGGTTCAAGCGGGAGTGTACAGAAGAAGTTCAACTTCTGCATCATGCTGAACATCTCCTTCTGGTCCAGAGAAAGCTTCAAGCAGTTCTGTCTGCCATCGGGTAGGGTTCGACAAAGCTCGTTTGTCTTGTCGTCTAGGATATACTCGGCGGACTCGTTTTGTCGAACGAACTTCTCTAATCTTTTCTCTTGGGCCTTGGTTTCTTGGGCGTGTTGGCGGTCGGAGTTGTCGGAGTCCATGGTGCTAGATTGAAAGCAGTGTTAATTGGAGGTGGGGTGGAGATAGGGTGGGGCCGCAGCCAGGTCGAGGTGGCGTTGGCCGAATGGATGAAAAGCCTCGGGCAGACAAACCTTGTGCAATGAATTCTTGGGGAAAATGATGAGGGAGGGATGTTTCCACCGTCAGTATATAAGTGAAACGCTGGCTGGCCTCTTCCCTCCCAATAAGTAAGCACCGCTATTTCCCCACCGTTAATGACTGGAAAAAGATGATGAATCCGATTACGCTCCTGCTACGTCATTCCAACGTCGGATCGAAGTGATTCAATCAAAATCATAAACCGCATCCTTTTTTGTTGCATGGAGAGGGCTTTGTGCTCGACAAGAAAAAATATGCTGGAAGTATGTCGTCATCGGATCATTCCGAGTGTCTGCAGATGGATGGGAAAGCAAGTGGGGGACACAAATCCCATCCGCCTCCACGAATTACGTTGGAGGTCGCCGCGATTCCAATCAATTTCTCGCAGCGCGCTGGCATGTCGACGAGTTGCTTCATATGGTGTTTGTCTACCTTGCTTCCTATCAGCGGCCTTCCACGTTTGTTCCGAGATCAATATATTTAGGTCTGCAGATGTCAGAGGATCGTCATGTATGTAACATCACAGCCTGATCAGAGAAGACCTTGGTGAATGCTGCCATATTGAGCTGCGTTGGAAAGCCAGCTTGAGGAGATAAGGTGGTTGGCGCAGATTCACACGAGCAGCTCAGGAGCTGCTGGGCGCACAGTGCTGTCGAGGTACCGTACTTCGGCCTCAGGTAGAGTGGTTACTGACTGCGTTGGGAGCAGCGGCAAGATTTGACACGGCGCTAGCTACATTCATGCCGCGCTTTCCCAATTTGACGTAGCTTTCAGGATGGTGTTGCTGATTCGACCAGCTTTCACTACCTGCCCAATACAGGTTCTAAGGAATCCATGGTTCCACGCTTATTGACGTTCCAGCCACTAGCCGCGCCCATGTATATCGGTGGGTAGTCACGCATATGAATTTCAACCAGACGGCCTGCATTGCGCCCTCAGAATGGTCGGCAAGCATGGACAGTGTGGGGATGCGCGGCTGCAGACTAGGCTTAGCTACCTCCCAGGAATATTCCATAGTTGGTTCGGGTGGTGTTGGCTTGGCATTGTGGTCCAAACATGACTGGTTGATTGTTACCCACATATATCTGGGGCTGATGATACAGCAACCCAATTGCTGCATGGACTAATAAGTCTAATTGTTAAACTATAAGTCGATCATGGCCTTGTAGTCATACATTTCGTAGAAAACACGATTGACAAATGGGCTGCATGATTCATCAAGTGACTAGATTATTTATCGAAAGCCGATGCAGCTTATAAAGGTGTCAGGCTTCGTCTCCACCCGCTGATCTTTTCTACTCACCCACACTTCCTTACAATATGAGCGACACCAAGGACCCTCGCCAACTAGGTTACAGCCAAATGAATGACCCATATCCACCATCTAAAGCCCCACAACCCTACCCCAACCAGTCAGGCTCGCAACAAACCGATGGCTATCCAGGCGTGAGAGGCTCCACTCCCCAAGTTCCCGACAGTAGCCTTCCTCCATCGTATTACCCCTTTGCCCAACAACCTTGTCCTCAGGGAGGCACTCACGAGATTCGTAGTCATTACACTAATGCCACTCTGCTCGTCAGCTTTTGTATAATCCCTAACTGCTGCGGCTACGTCAAGAAAGATTTGGTGTGCAAAAAATGCAACCAGAACTTCGGTAGAGATCCAGCTTACTCTTAGGCCAGCAGCATAGTATTTTTTGCCCAGAATTATTAGGCAAATATAGTCCCATTGAAGAATGTAGTTGTATAAAGGCGATACCACGACAAAGTGGCGTCCTCTCGATGTATGGTTCACTTGACCTCCAACCAACCTCCTCGCAATATAAATAGCCTTGTAATTAAAATCTCGTTCGGTAGCTAATGAGGGATTGTTTTCCGGTGGGCTTCGGTTGAAAGACATATTTATTTCGTTGTTTGTATTATCGAGTTGGAATCGAATACTATATAATTTTTCTATTATCACCTGTGGAGCTTGTACAAAATGAGTTATCTTCGGATTATTTTCTACCCTTTCCTTTCTTCGCCTTGCCTCCTCCCTTGTTGTGGCGACCCGTCTTTTGCCGTCTCTTCTCCTTGAGCTCGCGCTGTTTACGGATTTGGTCCACCGATTTAAGCTCCCCTTTAACGTTGGTGCCAACACGACGCTTGTGGCCTTGCTGAGTACTCTCCTCGGGGTCCTTTTTCCTCTTTTGGAGTTTCTTCTCGTAGTTGACAGAGAGGGGATCCAGCTTCTTGGGTGTGGTGATTTTGTTGTGCTTGAATCGCTTGTTGGCAAATTTGCCCCCTGATACCTCCTGTTCTCCGATGCGTGGCATGTGAACACGGTTCTTCTTCTGCCAATCCAAGAAACTACCACTTTTGTAGGATGCAGGCAGCTTGGTACCATTTTCGGTGGTGATGAGCTTCTTGTTGTCGGCACCGATGCCGCTGCCACGAACAAAGTTCTTCTTCTTGGAATCCCAACGAAGCTGGTTCTTCTTGGCCTGCATGGTGTCACGTTCATCACCCTGGAGATCCAGTACGGCCGATTGTGCCTGCTCAGCGAAGGAGCCGGGCTGTGTCATGGAATAGCCCTTCTCGGTGTTGGCATCCGTTTGAGTATAGGACATGTAGTATTCCTCGTCACGGAAGGATTTCTTGGATTTCTTCGGCGTGTCAAAGATCTGCACAAGCTCATCCTCATTCACCTCGTCAACCTTCTTCTTCGCGGGCACTGCCAGTTCTTGATTCATGCGGGATTTGGCGACATCGGCCTTCTTCGCCTCGATCACGTTGTCCACAATGGTACGTCTCTTTTTCATGATGATGGCTGCTTCGCTGGCTTTCTTGGTTCCACGATTTCCGATCTCGAAGATGGTTTCGTGCGGTCTGAAGCCGGAGATTTTGTTGATCATGTTGAGACGCTCTTGCTCCTCGTCACCTGCCGCTTCTCTGAGAATAGGGTGGATGTCACTAAACCCGGGTGTACTGATGACGTCCTTGGCTCTCTTGTAGGATTCGGGGGCTGCGGATGGTCTAGATTTACAGTATAGCTTGTATCCGTTCTTCGAAACCTGAAGCAGAGCTGAAATGTTGAGGTCGTCATGGAGCACGTTTTGGATCCATTCAAGGCTGATTTCAAGCAGGTTTCTTGGCAAGCTGCCGATGACAAGACTCTGAGTATAGTCCACGCTGGTGGACTCCTTTTGCCCAATCAAGAGTTGTCGATCGAGGAAGAGCTGTAAATCCAACAGGTAAGGGAGCTCCTCGTTGGTTACCAGCGAGTAGGCCCAACCACGTCGACCGGCACGCGCAACTCTTCCCACACGATGGATGAAAACCTTGCTGCTGTCGACGAAGTCGTAGTTGATTACGTTCTCCAGGACTGGAATATCGATACCACGAGCCGCGACGTCGGTCACCACCAGGATGCTGGTCTTTCCCAGTCTGAAGTCATTGATCTGAATCTTTCTAGCTGTTTGATCGAGCGAACCATAAATGTAGGAAACGGCATAGCCGGCCTTGGTGAGGATGGCGTTCAGATATTCGACATGATGCTTGGTTGACACGAAGATGATCGTTTGGTGGAGGTCCTCGATCTTGAACTTTTTGTCGGTATACTTCAAGGCCGAGGTGATCTTCTGCGTCTTGATCACGTCACGAAGCAGCAGTAAGAGGGAGGCTTCCTTCTCCTCATGCTTGATGGAGAAAAATGCCATCTCCAAGTCCTTGCTGATCTTGGTATCAGCATCCAATCTGACGAGGGTAGGGGATTGAAGGCCAGCCTTGGCAAAATCCACCAACAGCTTGGGCAATGTGGCGGAGAAAAGAAGGGTTTGGCGGGAGGCGGGAAGACGGCTGAGGATTTCGTGGAGTTGGACCGAAAAGCCCATCTCAAAAAGACTGGGGGAACTAGCGTGAGTACCTTCGTAGGATGCCTCTGATTATAGTGACCCACTTACCGATCGGCTTCATCAAACACAATGTACTCGACTGACTTGAGATCGTATTCCATCTCAACGATCAAATGCAGCAAACGACCGGGGGTGGCAATGATACTGCAACATCAACACGTTAGTTGCTGGCGAATAGAACCTTTGGTTAAATCTCCTTACATATCGGGATTCGCAGCAAGCATCTGGAACTGATCTTCCATATTGTCACCACCAACGATTATACAGCTTCGCAAATCAGTGTATTTGCCGAGCTCCTTGGCGACCTTTTGGGTCTGCATAGCCAGTTCTCTTGATGGGGAAAGTACAATGGCTCTAGCGCCAACCTAGGTGTCGGTTCAGTTGACTGTTCCGAGAAAAATCTTTCGTCCAAAACCGATTTACCTTGGCCGAGTGACTCTTCAGTTTCTCCAGCAACGGAATCAAGAACGCGGCGGTTTTACCGGAACCAGTACGGGCCATACCCACCACGTCCTTCCCTTCCATGATGATCGGGACGGTCTTACGCTGGATAGGAGTTGGGACTTTGAATCCCTTGTGAAGAATCGCCTTATAAATAGGATAACTCAAGCCTAGCACAAATCAGTAAGTACGGAGCCGTGGATGGAACAGAAACAAACCAACAAACCCATGGATTGGAAACCGCCAGACTTCTTTCTCTTTTTATTGGCCGCCTGGTTCTGCTTAGCGATGAAACTCTCCTCCTCGTCCAAATCCTCGAACCCATCGTCCAACAGAGCACCTCCAGTTGGCACCAGAGCACTGGCGATATTTGGGGTTTCAACATCACTATCGTCGTCTTGGCTAACCTCCTCGTAATCCGAGGTATCCTCCGCCTTTTTCACCTTGTAGTAGGGTTGTTTCGCTTTGGGTTTCACCGGTTTCTCTTTTTTCACCATTGTCGAGAGTCGCTATGGTATGGTGTGATTTGTAACTGAGTATGTCCTGGCCGACTATCCCAGTGGATGATCTATTTCAAAGAGAAAAAGGTGGTCGCAATTTTTTTTCTTTTTTCATGAATTTCATCAAGGGATTTTTTACTCGTCAGTGCTCTGATGGAAAAAATCGCCTGCCTGACGGTTACCATAATGTTGAGATAAATGGACCCCCCCTCTGGTCACGTGATAGGACGCGGCTAGCCATTTGTTCACCATGGTGTGACTTTCGCTGATCGATTGAGGCGTCGAGGCCAGCACCCTCGGGATGAGTGTCATCGTCTGCTATCATCCGGCGGAACTATACCGACCTGGCCTGAAAGCAGTTAGGTGTAGATACTATTTGAGAAAACCAGTTGAAACTCAACCCGGATAGTTAAATTACCGATTGTACCAGGTGGCTTGTTCGAGAGAGGCGTGGAAACCGATTTTTCACACCCTGAATTGTATCTTGATCTGTCAGCACTAATACACAGCTGGCAGCGGAGGAAGTTTGTCATGGCGCTGCCTCGGGAGATTGAAAAGACGGCTGGCGGCGGATGTATCTGGTATATCTAAACACCCTCAGTTCGAAAAGCACTGTTGCAGCGAATCCATCTATATCCTTTTGGGTCTCAAATATGCACACACAAGACATTGGATCGTGAAGACATCGGGACCACAGGGCACGCATCTTGTGAGTAACAAGCACACGTCCAAGCAACCATCTGCCTTTCAATAGCATCATTGTGAAATTCAGCACGTTTTCTCACGCTTGGCTGGAAAGTATCCTGTAATGTTACTTGGATGAGCTCAGGTGTAGCTCAGATTTCAGAGTGCTGACCACAGACCTCAAATGCTTTTATCAATTATCATTGGAAGCAACGGAGTTGGTGGCCATCTGAAATCACTACTGCTATAAGAATTACAGTATTACACGCCAGGAGTTCACGTGCCCAGGATTGTAATCCTCAGTTGACTTGCTCCCAACGCTTGGTAATAGGCTAGTGCGCAGACGTGTGATGGGTCCTTTTGGCTATTTTAATCTACACCAAATACTGATCTGTCATGCTCCCTCAATCTTAACCATGTTGATGATAGAGTCGATTTGTAGATCTTAAATGGTTTGTGAGACCCATCGTCAAATCAAGCTACCACGAGCCAATGATATGTTGTTTGCAATGTAGGATATTCTTTAATTAATGGCTCCATTTAAGGTAGTATGCATTTAGTCTGTTTGGTGTGGTGCGAGGCCCTCTTTATGAATACAAAGGAGGATTCTATCCGCCACGATACACCACTGCCGTGTGCTGGATAGCAGATGGCGTAGGAGCGTGATCTGCAATAGGGAATTCTTGGCCAACAGCAAAGAAATATCTGATCCCTATGAGGATGAGTCCGAAGGTTCTGCAGGCGCTTCAGGCTTGGCTTGTATTTTCCTGTTTGGTTAATGTTGCACAAATCCAATCATACCATAGTGATAAAGTTGTTGTGCTACTGTCCTCATGTATTGTTGAGGTCCTGTTCACCCAGTGACCCCATTGTTGGCTGGGAGTTAATTGCAGGTGGGGCTTCGAAGTTGTGTCATTTATTGTTAGATATTGCATCCAACTGATCCACTTAAAACCATCCCTTCTTCTCTCGTTTGCCGGTTTCGAAACACAGAATCTCATCCAATACCTGGCTTACTTCTTCGAACAGTCACGCTGTTCAGCTAAATATAATCCCGTCTGCCTTTGACCTCTTACCTGTTTGCTAATTAGTCCTTCGTTGCTTCTTTAATTGCTTAAACTGCCGCTGGGGTTTGTAAATATGGGCTTTACTTTCGGTAGCTTTACAACAATATGTCGGAACACCCCATTACCCATATGCAACCTATTTCAAGTTCCCATGGATTGCACGCAACCTGTAGCCGGTTCGCTTGAATGCCCACTAACCGGCGTTCAGATTGGCGGAGTCAATATAGGCAACATAGGTACGTACTCCGAACACCTGTTCAGGTTGGGTGGGCTTTCGGCTGAATACTCTATCCGTAGGCGATATTGTTGTTTGTGTTGTGGCTTTCTTGTGCACCATCTATATGGGGTATCTTAGTCACCAGAAATACGCTGCTGTTGGTATGTCGATGCTTTAGTGTAGATGGTTCATTCATTCTTCACTAACCGGAATGTCCGCAGGGCGAAAGGAGATGAAGATCTTTCTTTCCTTTTATCTTCTGTGCACCATTATGGAGATTCTTTCGCTGGGGAGACTATTACCCAAAGGAAATGCTTTATATGTGAGTTTCCTATCTGCTTAGTGCAGAGCCGAGCTGGCACTAACGCATTTGCTGGTTAGTGGGTTACCTCCATTCATATTGGCTTTATCGTGAGTGCACTGTGGGTTCTACTCTTGAACGGCCTTGTTGGTAAGTCGCAAGTATGCAAAGTGGGGCCAAACTCGAAATAACGCGTTGTGATATAGGATTTCAGTTCATTGAGGACGGGACACCCACTTCAACATATGTATGTATCGATTGACCTTCATAACAAACATGGTACTTATCCGCTTTCTATAGAGCATTCTATTTAGCGGGATAGCAGTATTAGTAGCAGTGACTTATATCTGTTTGGATACTGTCTTTGGAATCACCGGTGCCCTCAGCGCTGGAAATCCCCAAGATCCCGTGTCCGTTCCATTGTTCGTTTTATATATTTTGTTTCCCGTGATAGTGGTTGTGCTGTACGTTCTACTGCAAGTAATCCTGGTTTTCCGCGTACTCGCTGAACGTCGAGCTCTGTGTATGCAAGCGAATTTCATGTATGCACCTTGACCATTCGATAGGCTAACCCACTGTCCTGTGTAGTGTATCTGATCATAGCCTTGGTGGCATTTGTGGGTGCTCACGTAGTGTTTTTCTTATTGAACAAGACAATCTATGATGGCACCCGGCACTACATCGATTCAACCATGTTTGGGAGCCTGCTTATTCTAATATCCGTAGGGCTTGTATTCAAGTATTGGTCTAGCATCACTGAAGGTAAATCCATACACGCGCTCATGGATTCCTTGTCTCACACTAACTGCATTTGTAGACGAATGGGACGACTTCGATGGACTATTCTAACTGCCTCCTGAGAAAAGGGAAAGCACTTGTCGAGCAGCCCGAAGTAATGTACAGCAGTTCATACCGTCATGTTGAATGTGAGATATTCTGGCTATCAACTAGTTACCATCATCGACACAAATGCAAGAAAGTTTTGAGTATTATATATATAGTATTTGTTTCAAGCCACTGATTGAAAATTCCAGAATTCCTTCTAAAATACATATATTTCTATAATTGATATTCCTACATGTACCTTTGGTTGTTCAAGTGTTGATTGTGCATCTCGATATTTTGCCTGCAGGGCTTCAGCATAACAAATATCGAATTCCCTTGGATACTATGATCTCGGGTATTCCAAATCAGATACGTATGTTGATTCTGGCTGAGATTTGCATATGCGCCGCTTGGAATTGTGTTTGGTTGCTTGCCAACGTTGTTGAATGCATTTTCAATCGCTCTCATTGACAACCTGTGCTCGTTCGTACTTTGCTCCTAACTTGTCAATTCGTAAACCTTCGTTCCGCTATCCGTCATCTACGTTTGCCAACCCCACCTCCCTGCTGTGAACCGTTGACTAGAACATGGCTTGGTTCATAGTGCCCTTTTGTTTTGGAATAGTTTCTGTCATTTCGTTTTCGTTGATCAGCTATTATGGAAACAGAAAAACATGCCCCTGGTATGTGAAGTTGGCCGCTTTTGTTAGCTGGACGTTTCCCTTATCCATTATGTTTCTTGTCCCCTTTGACATCTCTTCGGTAATATGGGTTTTTTGCTTGCCACTCGAGGTGAATTTTGTCCCTTACAATAACCTCCTCTTACACAACAGACCCTATGCCAAGGCCACCAGGACAGAAACTGCGAACAATCGTTCGCCTACTTATCTGAATCGGTATTGCGCGGTCTTTGGCGTACTGTTTATTGGACCATGTTCTGTTTGACCTGGTGGAACTCTCGAAGCTTCTTGACGTGTACTCCCTCAGCATATACTGATCCTGTCCAACCCTAGGTTCGCCATTCCCCTGATGCAATCATATGTGCTCTCCGGGGGCTTCACTTTCCGACAAAAATTCCGCGGCTCGGTGAAATCCAACCTTGTTTACTACGGGATCCTTGGTTCCGTTGGTTTCGTGGCCCTCATCTATATCGTGAGCTCCGGAAGAGTTCGAAAATGGTTTGTTCCTTTTCCTGTTCAAAAGCGGCGCCTGTTCCTTTCCTGCCGCCAGGGAAACTCATCCTTCTGTGTTGAACCAGGGAAGAGTTACGTGCTTTCATCATGGCCGCTGCCAACTCCTGGGGTATGGTCCTTGTGATGTTGTTCATGGGTCATGGGCTGGTGGAGATCCCAAGAAATTTATGGAAATGTGGGAACCGTAGACGAGCCCTCAGGATTGCTGAGGTAAAAGCGACAGAGCTAAAAGACAACTCATACGACGCCAATCTAGAGCTCCAAGAAGTTATGAGGGTATGTCAGAAGTGATATGACCTGCTTTGACCTCATTCACTAAAAAGTCTCCATTTTCCGGAGTGAATTCTAGGCAATCAACTGGGTCAACCATGAGGTCCAGCGTAATAGTGAGCTGAGACCGTATGTCGATCAAATCATCGAAAAGGTGAATAACCCATAAAAAACGGTGGAGATTAGTATCGCCCTTCTCATCATTTGCTATCCCAGTGTCCTTCCGCTTTACAAACCACCGACGCGGAGATGCATGGGTATAGTTCGCGAGAGATCAACCTTAAATATCTAAACAACCTCCACCGCCAAGTGATCCGTGCTGTTCGCCAAAGTAACCGCTGTGCAAGGTTTGTTTCATTCGCGCAGACGCGCATCTTGAAGCCATGGCTGATCGTATTACCACATTACCATGCAAAGTCAATGGGAGTTCCACCTCAAGAGAGCCTTCTTGCTGCAAGACATCCTGGAGAATGAGAGCAGCTCCGACAAGCGATTCCATTCCACCGTTCGACCCTTGACAAACGGAAGTCATGACGATTTTAAGCGGACTTTAAGTAAGCACCTACCAAACTGCTAATTCGTCATGGATGACCGTGGAAGTAACCAGTGAGTTGTAGTGTGGTGGTGGTATATCCGCCTGCAGCCATCCCTGTGCCGCATTCTCAGCATCGTCACTGCTATCTTGAGTATATCACTAGTCTGGTCTGAGATCACTTTCATGTCGACCAAGCCGGTGTTGTCAATCTTTGGGCTGGTTTCTCGAGCAGCCGAAAACACCCAAGGAGTACTGGAGGTTAGCAAGTCTTCATCGCGTCCATGTTTTCAATCGGACTCAACGTTTCTTTCCACAGTGGATCTCATTTTTCACGATCGCCTACATGTGTATCTGCGCGTACACAAGCTTATTTAAGCTGAAGATTTTCAACTTGTACGCCCTGGTTCCAAACCAGAATACCAACGAAGGCAGCTTGCTGTTCTTTGGTGGCTATCTTTGCCGCTTGACGTAAGCGTTGCTTGTGCTACATGGGCTCTTTGGGTGCTGACTGATTTGGTTCCTTCTTTAGCTACCCGCTATGCTATAACTATTTGAATATCACCCATCGTAGGGACACGGTCTTCTCCAAGGTATGCTGCAGTCGCAATCTATCAGCCGCTGAGCTAATCAATTGTTTCGCCACCAGTTCATGGGGATCATCAACCTCACACCGCTGCTAGGAGAGCAATTCAACAACTGGGTTCCTCTTCTCATACTGCTTCCGGTATTGATCACTCTATTCAATATTCATGGCCGTGTGTTGGGGGCATTCAGCGTTGGTAGCTACTTCGAAGACGACGAGGGAGATCTCGGTTCAGCCGACATGGAGGAGGGTAGACAATTGATTCTTGAAGGTAGCCGATATTTACATTCAGTCCCGTTCAGGGCCATTTGATGTGAGGAAATCTCACCCTTTCCAAAGCCAGGTCAGCTGTTGAACGGAAGTTGCAGAGGGGCGAACAAAGGACTTCATTAGACGGGCGTAGAGTAGAGGTATAGATATATACTTACTAGGTTGGCCGGTTCTGCTTCTATGTGGCTAATCTCGTCATTCCAGTCAAGGGCAGCGCCAAGCCATCAACGGCCGACAGCCGCTCCAAGCAGGACTTCGGCCTCTCCTCGGGAGGGCGTTGTCAACCGTTTCCTCAAATCAATAACTAGCTGGACCCGTAGACCATCCAACAGAGGGGAACATTTCTCCAGACTTTCAACATCAAACCCGGACTCTTCAGAGCCTGACGACATACGACTGAGCTTTGAGGATGATGACGAAGATTGCTTGCTATTAGATCGCGACACGACTTCTCCAGACCAATCTAGAGACTCCCCCACTCGCGGAGACAGCAGACGAGGCCGTGCACCGCCCAGGAACTTTTGGTGAATTTTGCAGGTCGCTTGAACACAAAGGTCCACATTCATCTTGGGCCCTAGACCCCAACATCCCTTGTATAACGGATCCTCTGGTCCTACTGGAATGGATTGGATGGTGCTCCAGTTTATTTGTGACCTAGCCAACTTCGACAAGCTCGGCAAACTTCATTTCCTACCGAATGCGGTGCCAGGCTATATACGGCCACGCCAAGCTTGTTTACTCTGTGTCTCTGTTCACCTTGTCCGATAGTTGGGATTCAATAAACCGTTGTGATCTGATTGGTCAGGGTTCCATCGCATTATTGTCCACTGGGCTGAAGCGGGTGTTTGGGGTACAGTCCCATATCTATCACCTGAAGGAATATTTGTATCCATGATGCAGTATACCAAATCTGGTCCTTAATTATGTGCCCAGTCAATACGGGCTTGGGGACTACCTGTGGGGTCTATTCATCAATTCTCAAGAGTTGGCGGTGCTTGGAGAGGATGCAAATACCCTGCTTTGACCAACTCCTACTGTAGCACTTTTCCCAAGTTCCCAAGGTGATTCCCAATAGTTCTCCATTGTTTGGCAGGTTCCACTCTGGCCAAATGCTAATGCAGCCCATCTGGAATGTAAGCACAGTTGCTGAAGAGGTCTTCTTTTCTGCATTCCCTATGTATAAGTTGGATTAATATTTTGAAAGTGAGCAAAAGGTATTTGGAAAGGTCCCCAGAACCTGGGGGCCTGGTTTGTTCCAGGAGCTGGACATTAGGATCTAATGTACCAAGATGCTATCAATCTCTTGGCACCAATTCATACTCCACAGCTCTCCCAGTCAATGCAAAACTTCTGGCTACTAAGCATTAATGTTGTCTACTATACTTGGGCCTATAAGTCTAATGGTTTGATTAGTATTTATACACTCATTACATCAGTTGGGTAGTGAACCACATTAGCTAAACTAACCTACACAACTTTCCTAGTGAAATAGCAACTGATAACTATACACCTGATTCTGGCCTGAAAAGTTAACCATTTAATTTGAGCTGCTTGGGATATCCTTATATATTGCAGTAGTACAACTTTGATATACCTTTAATATCCTTTAGCAGCCTTTTTATTATGCTGCATAATATATAGCAGAGTATAAAATATTCTTAAACTTGGCTGACCACTCCCACTTGTAAACTTTGTGATTATACCTATGTAGCCACCTACCTTAGTTGGTCAGATCAAAGTCTACAAATCTTGGAAAATTCTGGCCAAATTCTTTGTCAGGATTTACTTGGAATATTTTCACCAAACCATCAAATACCCAGGAAATGAAGAAAATCAAAGTGATCCAAACAGCCCCAAACCTTGAATACATATTCTTGGGACCTTCCTAGCCATATTCTATGTGCTTGTGTGACCAAGACCATGTCAAAACATAAACATTGCTATTGCATTCAGTGAACCATTCAGTGAACAATACTGTAAAGTTTTATTTGCACCTAAGTATTCACCTAGCTTAGTCATTTGGATCATTACCTACAAAGCTTAGAGAGACCATGGAGACACCTATGCCTGTGGCATCAAGAAGCTATGCAGCCCCAATATGTGGGTAATCAGTTAAGTAACACATAGTTGGGTTGGACACAACAAGTAACTAATTCTTATTAGGACAACTTTACCACTGGAGTACAAGCCAATATTTACACCATTCAATATGGAATTCACACAAACAAGAACCGCAGTGTACCTATAAGGGGGACTATTTGTTGTAAAAATTTGCAATTCCACCTAAATATTCACCTAACTTAGTCACTTAGATCATTACCTTCCAATCCTAGAGAACACTGACCAAATTCCTTGTTGGGATTTACTTAGAATATTTTCACCAAAATACCAGGTACCCAGAACATGAAAATTCTCAAAGTTGTCCAAACAGCCCCACACTTTGCACACATGCTCTTGTGACCTTCCTTAGCCTATTCTACATGTTTGTTATGCCAAGGCCATGTAAAAGTATAAATACTACTTATTCATTCAATAAATTGTCAAGTGAAAACCACATAATCTACTTGTTCTCCCAATCACTTCCAATATCTCCAAGACTCTTACAACAGGCTATGAGCCTTGAGCTGCCACTCTCTGCAATGTCTACTACTGCTACTACTGGAATTTTTCCCTCTGCTGAAAAGTTGAATGGATCTCACTACCAAGTGTGGAAGGTGAAGATGAAGATGCTGCTACAAGAAAGAGGCCTTTGGGATATTATCATGGGAGAAGAATGCCCTCCTAAAAATGTGGGAGAGGAAACCTTAAAGTACCAGATGAAATAACAAAGTGCCTTCAACTGCATTTGCCTTAATGTTAAAGACAAATTACTAACTCAATGCTCAAGAGCAAAAATGGCAAGGAATGCCTGGAAGGTATTAGAAGACACCTACTAGTCATGTTCAGCTGCTAAGAAAATGCATTTGAGATGAAAACCCTTTACTACAAAGATGCTGCCAGGAGAAGAAATGAAAAGTCTAATCAACCAAATTATCCTGCTGGTAGATGAGATGGAATCTGTGGGTGTACCAACTACTGATGAGGATGTGATAGTTACCATTCTGAATAGCCTGACAGACAAGTTTCAGGGCCTTGTATCAGCTCTAGAGTCCAGAACTGAAGATTTGACCTTAAATTACATATATGGCAGGCTCTAAGCATTAAGAAAATCAAGCACCAATAAGAAGGAAGAAGAAAATGCTTTAATAAGCAATGATAACCAACAAAGAAGGCTCCCAAGACCTTTTAAAGGCAATAGCAACCTGTTTTGCAGCTACTGTAAAAGGAAAGGACACACATCAAACTGGTGCTTCAAAATGAGGGATAGTCAGCAGAAAAAGCCTGAATATGGAAATGCTGCAACAACTGAAGATAGACTATTCATATCTGCACTAAATATGACCACAAACAAGGATTCTCAGATGTGGTATATTGATTCCGGAGCATCACAACACTTTACACACCAAAAATAACTTTTTACCCATTATCAAGAAATTCCAATTAAGAAGGTTTTCATGGGTGACAATAGAACACCTGATTCAGTTGGAGAAGGAACTATCCAAGTACGCCTAAGAAGCAGTGAAGGAAGCCATACATTGACCTTTAAAGTAGTACTTTATGTACCAGAAATAGCTAAGAACCTACTATCTGTAAGCAAGGCCACAGCAGAAGGACTCAGTTTTGGCTTTGACAATTTGGATGTAAGATCACTGATCAAAATAGTGCCCATATTGCTTTGGGTATCAGAGATCAGAATCTATACAAGATGACTTATATTCCATAATATTTGGAAGCCAATATTGTTGTAAGAGTCTTGGAGATATTGGAAGTGATTGGGAGGACAAGTAGATTATATGATTTTTGCTGTAACAGTCTTGGAGAGATTGGAAGTGATTAGGAGAACAAGTAGATTATGTGGCTTTCATTTAATAATTTATTGAATGTAAAAGTAGTATTTATACTTTTACCTGATCTTGGCATTACAAACACATATAATAGGCTAAGGAAGGTCCCAAGAACATATGTGCAAAGTTTGGGGCTGTTTGGACAACTTTGAGAATTTTCATGTTCTGGGTATCTGGTATTTTGGTGAAAATATTCCAAGTAAACCCTGACAAGAAATTTGGTCAGTGTTATCTAGGATTTGAAGGTAATGATCTAAGGGACCAAGTTAGGTGAATATTTAGGTAGAATTACAAACTTTTACAACATATATAAGTAACTTCAATGAAGAAACACCAATGCATTGGCACAGGAGATTTGGGTTACCAGAAATAGCCAAGAACTTACTATTGGTAAGCAAGGCCACACCAGAAGCACCCAGTTTCTGCTTTGAAAATTCTGGATGCAGGATCATTGATCAAAATGGTGCCCATATTGTTTTGAGTTTCAGAGACCAGAATCTGTATACATTGACCTATATTCTATCATATCTGGAAGCCAATGTAAGTAACTTAAATGAAGAAACACCAATGCTTTGGAACAGGAGATTTGGACACATCAATTTTGACTATTTGCAAAAAATGATCAAAGATCAGCTAATTTCTGGAATAAAAGTTGATCCCCCAGCTAATTTGGAGCACTGTGAAGCCTGCATATATGGGAAACAATCCAGACAACTGTTCATGAGTGCTGGGCTAATCAAAACTAAGAAAAAATTAGATCCAATTCACTCAAATCTGTGTGGAACTATGCAAAATTTTATCATTAGGTGAGATGAAGTATTTAATCACTTTTATTAATGGTTATACAAGATACACATGGGTCTACTACATGGAGAGAATGGAAGAAGCTGTTTCTAAGCTCAGGGAGTTTAAAGCCAAGGTGGAGAGAGAAACTGGTGAACAAATCAAGAAAATATGCTCTGACAATGCTGGAGAATATACATCAAAACTCTTCATCAACTTCTGCATAATTCATGGGTTAAAGCAAGAGACTATTGTACCATACTTCCCTCAGCAAAATGGAGTAGCAGAATGTGCAACAAATCAATAATTGATATGGCAAGATCTATGATTCGTGATCAAAAAATATTCTATGATTTTTGGGCAGAATCAGTTGTCACAGCTGTATACCTTAGAAATAGGAGTTATAATAGAATACTTTGTGATTTTACTCCATTTAAAGCATGTTGTGGATACAGGCCAAGTGCAAAACATCTAAGAATATTTGAGTCTACAGCATATGCCAAGAAACTGCTTAGAAATCAGTCAAAATATAAGCCAAAAAGTGTAAAATGCATATTTTGGGCTACTGCAATGAGAGTAAGGCATACAGATCTTACAGTACCAAAGGAAAGAAGCTAGTCAAGTACAGGGATGTGTTGTTTGATGAGATTCAAAGTGCTCACCAAAAATGACATCAGATAATGACAAATATTTGATCTCAAGTCCACCAATTGTCAGGATTGAATCAGAGCAAAACAATGAAGATTTTTTCACTCCAGAAAGCTCTACAACTGTGGTTCAGCCAGAATTGGTGTCCAGGAATATCCCAGAAGTGATCATTCCAGTATCAAATGCCCAGAGATCCAACCAGACAAGAAATAGACCAAATTACCATATCAACAAGGGCACAAACTTAGCCTATGCCTGTTCAATTCATATTGTTAAACCCCCAACTGTAAAAGAGGCCCTAAATTGCCCTCAGACAAGGTTTTGGTGATCTGCAATGGCTGAGGAATATCAGGCCCTAATGGAAAATCAAACCTGGGACTTAGTCAAATTACCAATCAACCATAAATCAATTGGATGCAGATGGGTCTTTAAGACAAAATACAAGGCTGATGGTATGATTGAAATATACAAAGCAAGAATTGTGGCCAAAGGATACTCTCAAACAAAGGGACTTGACTATACTACAACCTTTGCACTGGAAGACAAGTTTAATCCTATCAGAATAATATTGGCTATTGCAGCCAAATATAAGTTTTTAATACAGCAAATAGATGTAAAAACTGCATTTTTGAATGGAGCACTTGATGGGGGTGTGTATATGGACCAGCCTGATGGGTTTGTTGGCCAAGATAACCCCCATTTGGTCTCCAAGCTTAAAAAGTCTTTATATGGACTCAAACAATTACCAAAAGTCTGGAACTGCCAAATAGAGTTGAGTTTGGGGTCCTTCAGTTTCAAAAAGAGTAATGCTGACTATAGTATATGCTATAAGCCAGATAGAACAGATCAGGTTCTATTAGCTCTATATGTAGATGCTCTTATTATAGCCCCCAATAACCTCAAACCATTGGAAGAGACTAAGTCCAGCCAATCAGAGGAGTCCATGATGTCTAATCTAGGAGAACACAGTTACTACTTAGGGATAAAGTTCTGGATAGACAGAAGTACCCTGACTATCACCCTAAGCCAATCCAAGTATACTCAAGATATAATAAAGAAGTACTAAATGGAAGACTACAAACCTGCAGCTACCTCAATGGAGACAAACCTTAACTTGATCTAAACTCCACCAAATCAAGAGAGCTTGGTGCCATCTGAAAGCCCTGACCTTTCTTATCAATCTATGGCTGGCAGTCTGATGTATATCATGCTTGAAGCATGTCCAGATATCTCATATTCAGTTGGAGTTGTCAGCCAGCATAATCAGAACTACTTGATCAGATCATATTGCAGCAGTTAAGCAGATTTTTAGATACCTAAAAGGAACTGCTGATATCTGCCTAAGATACACTTATAACAATTCAGAACAAGATCTTGTGGGTTACTCTGATGCTGATTGGGGAGGAAATTTGGAAGACAGAAGATCCATCACAGGATACACTTTTCTTAACTGTAAAGGAGCAATATCATAGAATTCAAGTACGTAACCAACCATAGCACTTTCTGCCACAGAGGCAGAGTATCTGGCAGCCTGTAAAGCTACAAGCAAAGTAATGGGGCTAAGGAGGCTTTTTAAAGATTTAGGCTTATATCAAAAAATGCCTATTACTTTATTTCAAGATAATTAAGGCTATATACAATTAGGTAGATATTCAGCTTTTCATACTAGAACTAGGCATGTAGATATTAGACATCATTTCTTATGTGAAGCTTAGAGAATAACCTGGTTAACTTAGCTTACTGTTTGACACATGAAATGATAGCAGACCTATTTACCAAACCACCAACTAGAGACAAGCTTGAATATTTTAGGTCAAAATTAGAACTAGTCAGTATGTACATTTAGTTAAGTGGGAGTGCTGTGAAAATTTGTAATTCCACCTAAATACACACCTAGCTTAGTCACTTAGATCATTACCTTCAAATCTTGGAGAATACTGACCAAAATCCTTGTTCGGATTTAATTAGAATATTTTCACAAAAATATCAAGTACCCAGAACATGAAAATTCTCAAAGTTGTTCCAACAGCACCAAACTTAGCACACATGCTCTTGGGACCTTCCTAAGTGTATTCTACATGATTGCAACTCCAAGACCATGTAAAAGTATAAATACTACTTTTACATTCAATAAATCATCAAGTGAAAGCCACATTATTTACTTGTTCTCCCAGTCACTTCTAATATTTCCAAAACTGTTACAACAGAATGCTCATGGCGGTAGTGGGTAGGCAAATAAGCATGGGTGATTCTATAATGGAATATATGAATGGCACAAGGGAAGGTAGCAAAAGGATATACCATTTGGTAAATTGGTATATTTACATTACACAGTAGTAGCTGTAGGCTGCTGTGCTGCTGTTGTAATGCCAACTGATGTCCACCTCAAGGCTATCAAGATACCCTCAAGTTTTTGTTCATATATAGCAATTGGATGTACTGACTGGTTGTGTTTGCTGAAGAAAGTGTAGGCCACAATAAGATCAATAGAATGCCATATAAATTGTGTTAATTAACTGCCAATGTTACAAGTCTAGATTAAAGCATTGTAGAGGAATAGGGAGTTTAGCTAGTATTGTATTCACTAAAACTCAAACTGACTTTCATTGAGGTTCCAGCAGCTCCTTTTATACATTTTGCCAGATCAACTGCTGACTAGTTGTATTTCTAAATTCAGGTTCTGGCTCATGACTCATCTGATCACATCATCATCACCTAATTTGATTCTATTTAATTTAACTATTCCTGTCTGATAAGAATATGCTAAAACATTGGCTGACTAATACCACTGATTTGATAGATAATACTGATATAATGATGAGCTAACCATCAAACTAATTGATTTGACTAAAAACTAATATAACTCAAAAATTCAAGCAGAAGATCATATCACTAAAACACTGTTAAGTTTATTTACCTACTTAGCAGTAAAAACCACAAAGCACAGTCACAATCTAACCATAAGATTGTTAAGAGGGTCAGTAAATTGATGCTGCTGGCATTATGATGGAGACTGTTGTGCATCAACATTTAAAACTTAGCCAATTTTACTCCATTTGAAAATCTAGTACCCTAACTGATTTTCCCTAACCCAAACATAACAAATCCCAGTTACAGTTTATTTTATCCCACCTCAGAATCTATTTTTAGCTATCACACCTGATCTATTTTCAAATGGTCATTACGTTATCAACCTATCTGCCAAGCCTTCCAGGTGATTAGTCATCTGAGATCTATCCAACCACTGTGCAGTTGCCAAGACATCAGTTGATTGATGATGTAATTTTCATTTATCTTATGCACCTATGAACACCCAAATTGATTTCAATCAATCCAGTCCCTTGGCGCTTACTAATTCAACTTGATCAGAAAAGTATAAGTAAAGCTTACTGAACCTTTTGGTTTAGTGTGTGTCTCAATGAAATTAAGATTCTGTCTCAGCAAAAATAAGAATCCAACAATTCAGTTCTAGTCTCTATCCAAGCCTAGTATATCTAGCACTCCAAAGAACACCAAGCCTAGCCTGCCTAGCAAACAAATATCATTGTCTTTATAGCCAACCCAGCTATATCCAAGACCAATATTAGATCAGAATCTTTCTGCTAATATTTCTGCCACTCTCTGACAATTCTAAGATTCTGCACTTAATTGTCCCTTTGGTTCAGTTAAACCATTTAAGAGTTTTATCACACTTTCTCTTGGATACAACATTTTTTTTGTTGAATTCCATTACATTCAGCCAATTAGAAGATGTCCTCAGCAGCAAGCAATTCAAACCTTTCCATGTTGGAAGAAGCCAGAAGAAATCAGGAAGAACTTACTGAACAGCTTGAAAACATCATGCTTGAAAGAAATACCATGATGCTTGAGCACTCAAAGCTTGCCAAAACAAGATCTGATAATCACCGTAGAGATGAACTCCTTGAAGTTATATCTGGTTACCACGATGAAATTTGAATTATTAAGGAAGCACTGGAGAATATTGCCATAGTAATTGACAGCATTGAAAATCCGCCAAGCCTTGCTCTGCATCAGCCACCAAGAAGTCATGCCTTTGAATTGTCCAGATATAAATCTCCTTCTAGACCTGCCCCGGTGGTTGTCCCAAGATCCTTGCCTTTTTATGCTGAAGGCACCAATGCCATCAAGAATCCAACTGAGTTTCTTTACAAGTTTAGTCACATCATAGCTGCACACCAGCTAGACCCTGACACCAACTGGGCTAGACTTCTGCCTCTCTGTCTCACAATGCAAGATGCTGACTGGGTTGAAGTGAACATTCCTTCCAATAGTGTGTGGAAAATTGCCCAAAACCTCTTTTGCAGCCATTTTGAAGATCCTCTCAAGAAAGCACATCTGAACTGCAACTTATGGAAAACTAAAATGCAAAAAGGTGAATCTGTGCAACACTTCTGTGATAGATTCTAAAGACAAATGAGATTAGCTGGAGTTAGTGATGATAATCCATTGCTTACTGCTCATTTTCTTTCATACTTTTCACACCAGCTACAGAGCAATATTGCTATTGTCAAAGCATGCAACCCTGCACGTACCTATGACCAGATCTCAGAGATATGTACACTGGCAATCACCTTGATTGCAGCTGTTAGCCAGACTTCAGGCAACTCAACCCAAGATCCCACAACAGCCGGAAAAGAGACCAGTCATGTGACCAAGAAGCAGTCAACCGCTACCAAGCACTGTGAGCTTCATGGAAAATGCTATCTTTCTACCATTGAATGCAAAGGCATCACCAAGCAGTCAAACAAGTCAGGAAACACCTCAGAAAAGCAGCAAAACACCAAAACTGATAATCCATATGCTGATGACAAGTGCTTTAAATGTGGAAATATGGGACATAGATCACCTGCCTGTCCTGAGAAGAACTCCACACCATCAGCCAAAATTATCCAGATCCTTGATGATCATTCAGCCAATGATACAATGGGGTATGAAGAAGCATATGAAGAACTTACAGCTCAAGATTATCACAACCTCTTTGAGTTTCCAGTTAGAATTGCAACTGTTCAAGAGAAGAAGCAACCAATCACACGGCTCAAAGCCATAGAAGTGCCACTCACCCTCAATGGCCTATCATACGTAGCACTACTGGATACTGGAGCATCCAACTCTATTGTATCACCCAATGTAGTCAGAGAACTCAATTGGGAGATAGCAAAACAACCAGGAAAAATCATTCTTGCAGCTAAGGATCTCTCAGCCCCAAGAATTGGCATTACCAACCCAATCAACATATATTGTGGCTCAGTAACCATAATCCATCAGATGGAAGTTATTGACATACCAGATGGACCTCAGGTAGTCAGTGGTCTGGACACCTTCACCAAACTTGGCTTTCACATAGGCGGACTACCAGTTTCCTATCCAGGAATCACTAAATCTCAGCCGCTCATAATGGATCAAATCCCAGAGATTATCTCATTCCAACTGGAAGAAGAAGAGTTAACCCCAACTTTTCAAGAATATTCTCAATCAGTCAAATTGGATATTCAGCCGGCCATAGAGAGAAATCAGGCCATTCCAAGGAACAGCTTCTGCACCATCCCAGAATCCATTGTTACACTAGAGACCCCACCTGGTGAGTCAACATGGATGAGGCAATACCCAATTCTGCATTCATGTCAACACTTAGTTGATGAGATAGTCCAAAAATGGGCTGACAATGGAATTATCACTCAAGCCCCTGTCACACAACATTCAACAGCCCTTTGACGCTTTCACCAAAGAAAGATGCTGATGGAAATCTAACCCTGAAGAGACCCTGTTTGGACCCCAGACCTCTGAACAAGCTTCTCCAAGATGACAAGTTTCCAATTCCAAGAATCAAAGATATCTTTTCCGCACTATCAGGAGCAAAAGTATTCTCCAAGTTGGACTTGAAGGATGCATATCACCGGTTCCAGATCCATCCTGATCATCAGCATAAGACTGCCTGTACTTGGACTAATATTCAATGGATGTTTCAGGGAGCTCCCTTTGGCCTAAAGACACTTACCAGCAAGTTTCAGAGAGTCATGACTATGATACTCAAGAATGCACCATATGCATTGGTATTTGTTGATGATGTCATCATATTTTCCACTAACTGTGATGATCATGCAACCCATGTCACTGATGTAATCAACAGACTGACAACTGTTGGACTGATTTGCAATGCTGAAAAGTGCAGTTTTGCCCGCCTCAAAATCAATCTACTTGGATTTATAGTCACACCAGCTGGCCACCAATTAGATCCTTTCAGACTGGTCAATATTCCAGAATGGCCAAAACCCACTAGCGCCAAGCAACTTCAACATTATCTTGGAGTATTCAACTATTTCAGGGAACACATACCACTCATGTCCTCATTGAGTGCCCCTTTGGATGCATTACGCCATAGCCCTGATCTCACCTCAGCCTGGAACAAGACTCATGACCAAGCCTTTGAGTCACTCTGCCAACTACTTCCACAAGCACCCACCTTATCCTACCCAGACTTTACTAAGCCCTTTGTTGTTGCTACAGATGCATCTAATGTTGGGTTAGGGGCAGTCCTCTATCAAGATGAAGACCAAAATCTGCCTCACTGGATCTCTTTCCAAGCCAGGTCCCTACAACCTGTTGAGAGAAACTACTCTGCTACCAAGAAGGAGCTACTTGCCATAGTCTTTGCCTTGAAGAAGTTTCATCAGTATCTATGGGGTAATCCTTTTACCTTGTACACTGACCACCAAGCCCTTGTCTATATCCATGCTCAGTAGACTCTGACTCCAATACTTACCAACTGGCTTGATACTCTACTTGATTATGAATATACAGTTATTCATTGCCCAAGAATTCTCAACATCCTACCTGACCACCTGTCAAGACTTTTTCCAACTTCACATTGGGAGGGACATGTGATTACTGATGTAATCAGTAAACTCTCTACAACTTCCAAAATAATTCCTCAACTGGATTCAGCAACTTGGAAAATCCCACCTGAAGAACAAAGGAAAACATTGATACATAGGAGTCATTTACTTGGCCACTTTGGAGCTGACACACTTATGAAGAAGCTACACTCTGATGGATATCACTGGCCAAATATCAAAGTTGACTGCTTAGAATTTGTCAAGTCGTGCAGAGAATGTCAACTTTACAATATCAGCCGCCACAGATTTCACCCTTTGAGCCTCATCCATGCAAGCCTTCCTATGGATCATATTGCAATTGATCTAGCTGGACCTTTCACCACTAGTGATGATGGTAATCACTACCTCTTTGTAATTGTGGATGTCTGCACACATTTTGTCTTCCTCAAAGCTATCCCAGACAAGTATGCTGCCACTATTGCACAAGAACTATTCAAGCTCTTCTGCCTTTTTGGATTCCCTAAGGTCATTCAATCAGATAATGGAACAGAATTTGTGAATCACGTGATCAAAGCCCTTTGCCAGAATAGCGCCATTGATCACCATCTGATCACTCCATATCATCCCAAAGCTAATGGACTGGCTGAAAGACATGTTCAGACCTCAGTGAACATCATCAGGAAATCTATCAAAGGTATCAAGAAGAATTGGGACAAGTACATTCCAACTGTACAGTATGCTATCAACACCAAAATTGCCGCTCTACATGGATCAACACCATTTTCCTTGATGTTTGGAAGAAGATACAACCACTTTTGAGACTACCAGAATACAGAGTTAGCAAGTTTGAATACAGATAAGCTAAAGAACCGGCTTGAGTACCTTACCAACATTGTCTACCCTGCTATCAGTGCCAGAAGTAAGGCCTCTCAGCAAAAGATGACTTCAACATACGCCTCAAGACACAGGAATAGCAGCTTCCCAGATGGGTCATATGTCATGTCACTAGATCCAATCCGGCAATCTAAGCTTGATCCCAAGTATGGAGGACCATTCAAGGTTGTCAGACGCACTACTGGAGGATCTTATGTACTTCAGGATAACACTGGAGCACTGCTACCCAAACACTTTCCACCTTCTTCACTCAAACATATTTCTCAAGACCCAGTAACTTTGGAATCCTATGCAGTTGAAGCTATTGTGGACCATGATGGAGAAGAACCAAATTGCCTTTATTTAGTCAAGTGGAAAGGCTATGATACCAAACACAACACCTGGGAACCTTACACCAACTTTGATGATGTTGCCATTATTGATCAGTATTGGAGCCACAGAGGAACAAAGAAGGTATCAAAAAACTCCTCTTCCGGAAGGAAGTGATGTGTGCATCAACATTTAAAACTTAGCCAATTTTACTCCATTTGAAAATCTAGTACCCTAACTGATTTTCCCTAACCCAAACATAACAAATCCCAGTTACAGTTTATTTTATCCCACCTCAGAATCTATTTTTAGCTATCACACCTGATCTATTTTCAAATGGTCATTACGTTATCAACCTATCTGCCAAGCCTTCCAGGTGATTAGTCATCTGAGATCTATCCAACCACTGTGCAGTTGCCAAGACATCAGTTGATTGATGATGTAATTTTCATTTATCTTATGCACCTATGAACACCCAAATTGATTTCAATCAATCCAGTCCCTTGGTGCTTACTAATTCAGCTTGATCAGAAAAGTATAAATAAAGTTTACTGAACCTTTTGGTTTAGTGTGTGTCTCAATGAAATTAAGATTCTGTCTCAGCAAAAATAAGAATCCAACAATTCAGTTCTAGTCTCTATCCAAGCCTAGTATATCTAGCACTCCAAAGAACACCAAGCCTAGCCTGCCTAGCAAACAAATATCATTGTCTATCACCTCCTACATTTGTGCGCATTGATTGGTCAGTTCCTGTTTTTCACACTCCTTACCACCTGACTAACCATTTCTCTTATTTTTCATGCATACAAATTGATTTATTTCTGTTAAAGCTTCAGTTGTACCTCAATTACCCATTGTATTGACCTTTACAAGTCCCTTTACCCTACACTATCATTGAGCCCAACCCCACACTCAACAAGTAACTCCATGAAAATCAACCTCTCAATAAGTATTTCTGCAGTAACACTCTCTTTGCACAACTTTGGTGAGAACCCTACTGCTTTATACCACTGCTCATTTGCTGGTTCCCATGCATCCTGGTCTTCAGCAAGCACTGCAAGGTCTAGGTCCTCATCTGCCAGTCTTTGCAATAAGTCCTTGCAATATTCAAGTGTATTTTCTTGAGCACTCCTCTTGAAGAAGTGCTGTAACCTATTGATGTGCTTATTGATGTTCCAAAACTCCACCAAAGGCATTGCAATAGCCTTTTGAGTTCTTGACATTACTACTTTTTCTGTCAGTGGAATCACCACTCTGTCAACAATGGAAGACCTGGAGGGTGTAGTAGAAAAGCTGCCTTTCTCTGCAAACTTATCTACCTCACTGGAGTGTAGTTCAACTGGCAGTGCTTCTAACTCTTGCAAACCAGCAGTTTTCTTGTTAGTAATTCTTCTTGGCCACAATGGGATTCAGTCTGTTCTAGGCTTTCAGCACTAATTGGCAAGAGCTGCAGCTTCTTTCTTAAGCTTCCCGGTCTCTGGCTTAGGTAAACTTTTTCCTTTTACCTTTCCTTTATCACTGCCAGGTCTTTCACTGCTACTTTGTCTCAGTGCTTGTTGTATTGAACTACATTTTCCCCCTGATAAATGCTACTCTGATGTATCTGTTTTGGCTTGCTTATCCCTTGCTGGCACTCTGCAGGCAACCTGATGCTTCTTTCCCACCTGTTTCAAGTTCTCAGCCTTTGCTGTGACAGGCTCCTGAGATTGCTGCCTGCTTTTATCACTGCCAGGTCCTTCACTGCTATTTTGACTGAGTGCTTCCTGAATATCAGTATGCATTTCCTTGGTAAATGTGATGCTGTTGCATATTTGTCTTCCTGCTTTTCCCTTATTGGTACAACATATTTGTCTGCTCATCCTGCTTCTGGAATATTTCCTGATTTCTCTGGGCCATTTCATCTATCCTATCAGCCACTGCACCTATTTGCCGCATTAATACTTGGGTATGAGCTGACATCACACTTGCTAGTATGGGTGGTGGTGATGTTATGATAGCCAATTGCTGGTCTTCCACCAAAGGTACTGCTTTTGCTACACTCTCATCTGCCTCAGCAATATAGTCAGCTTGCAGCTCTGCAGAGATTCCCAATTTTCTACTTGACTGGGAGCCTGGGCAGTCAGCATTTTTCCCTGCAGTGGGCACACTTTTGACAGGGCTTTTTTTGGTTGTAGCCCTGCTTGTTGCACTGAATGTCAAAGCAAGCTTTTATCCAACCATTCTTCTGCTGCTGTCAGCAGTGGGGTTTGGTGGGGAATCTGACAACTTTACTTTATCTTTTAGAGGCATATATATGGTTGTGAGTCAAACAAAGGGGAAGTTGTGTTACATATGTGCGTCTATGTGGTGCCATAACTTAATATATAATGCTTACTATGGCATGTCATCATTGAATCTTAAATTCATGTAGGTGCAATATATCAAATAACAGA